>SMSQ01024284.1:0-10692 GCA_019453375.1 Ctenoplectra terminalis
CGTCCGAATACGCATCTAGTGTAACCATAGCCCAATGTTTGTATTCACTGTCAGATTAGATTTGTCTGCGCACAATGAACAATACTTCGATGAGGTCATGTTTGGTTCCATTTTCGCTAAAAGAACGTCCGCGACCCATTGGTATTAGTTTCATGAAAATCTAATAAAAGATATAAAAATTCCAATTTTTATTGTTGAATGAACCTAACTCGACCAATTTTCAAGATTCTAACGTTGCTCATTGCTTTTTCGTGTCACTAATTCTTATTGATCGTCCTCTTTACGTCACTTAAAATTTGGTAAAAAAATGGTACCATATCCAGGTTAAGCGATCATGACAGATCTCTTTTGTGCTTACTTATCCGGAAAGTACTATACTTACTTAGACCCGTTTCAAAGTCGAGCAGAGTATCACGCTGAGTGCGGATAATTCGATACCTCTTTCAAAGTTACGCCGATCGTCCAAATAGATTTATCTCCGCCCACATTCCAGACAGTTGAAGAACATAATAAATATAATTTATTCGCTGTAGTGTGCTACAGCTACAAACATACTTAGTCCTTGCATATATAATTTTTAAAGTAGAAATGAATAAATTAAAAATCCCAAAGTTGTTATTATTTATTATTCACGGAAAAGCGAAAAAAGACAAGTTTGAAGAAACAGGAAATATTGAATTTATCTACCCCTTAATCTTTATGTTAACCCCTTGCCTTACGGCTTTCTCAACATCCATACATATTAACAATAGCTATTTGTTGCTTTAACACTGTGTCAAATGCAACGCACTGTTACATCTAATTTTCAATCTCGTAAATTGAAATTACAGTTAAAGTTAAAATTAAACTGTGTCATAAATATAGCGTGACTTTGTTATATTTGAATCATAATCTGCGCGACGAGTGCGACGAGTGCGACTCGTGATTGTAGGGCAAAGGGTTAAAGAATATTGATCCAAGACCAAGAAAAGTTTTTCAGTTACTTTGGAATGTACATTCGATTACAAACATCGTTTCAAACATTTGTTCAATGTATTAATTTCTTAAAAAATGCCTGCAGTAAATCTGTTAAGAATTAAAGCTTGTCCAAGCGGATGCTTTGCTCATCTCTGAAATGAAGCTTACGATTAGTTCTTACATACCAACCTGTGTTTCGTGTCAAGAACCATCGATAAAATTTTTGCGTATTTATAATACTGAAAATATTCGGAACGATTTCAAGTAGAAAATCGAAATTCGTATGTTTTAGAAAATACGCAATAAATTAGCGGCTCGATGCCGTATTAAATATATCGATCGTGAAACCGTGTTGACAAGACTGGCCAAGAAGTATGAACGATCTACGATTACAGTTGTAATTCTACACGTCTCAAGTATAAGTACTAGTGATTGTACTCATTGTCGCAACAATGTTTATTTTCTAACAAAATGTAATGGTTCGTCTTTCAAGATATACACCTAATCCTACGTGATACTGGAAAAAATCGACGAGTAGGGTCGACGGTGGATTGTGCGACGCAATACATTTTTGAAAGCTTCGGTAATACCACGAGAATCGGCCATTCTTCTATGTAATTTTTTTTAAAAGGGTGTTATATTTTACAAATTTAACTTATTTAACTTATCTATAATCGATTTCAATAAAACGCGTTAATATTCATATTCAGAGAATGTTGTTAGGAATACAAAAATAATGTCCGATAAATTAAAATTTTGACCGAGTTTAATTTTTAAACTCTTAGCAATTTAATTAAAAAAGTTTTACGCAGTTTTGATGTTCAATAGAATGCAGAATAAAACGATTATTTTTTATACGTAGATAGAATAAAGTGTAGCTATATGCTGCAATAAAAAGGCATTGACTTGTATATAAAGTCATTTAATATTTATCCGAGTCAGAGTTATGTAGATACTTTCTTCTTTGCGATGATTTTTTCTTAATTTATTTAATGAATATTTTTTTCAAATAAATATATATGTAATAGAATAACGAATAACTGATCCACGAAAAACAAAATGCTTGAAAAGTATATGAAGTTAAAATACGATTTTATAGTACCTACGATGTTAATAATAATTAATTATACGTTACACGAGTCTTATTGTTAGAGAAGTTTATTGTGTAGCGATGTTGTGTTTATTCTGTAATACAAAATAAACAAAAATATAGTATGAAAAAATAAATGTACACGCATATATGTATTGTTTATATGTTTAATACTTATACGATCAACAATACTCTCTGAATATGCTCTTTAGTTTCGAAAAACCTCGCGACACAAACCTGCCTGTTCGACCTTTCCGTCTCCTGAGAAGAAGAGCAACATTTCTTGAGGACGGCTGCCTTTAGAATAATAAGAGGAATAGTGTATTAGCAAAATTGATAATTCGGCGTAAAAGACAAGAATTGACGAGATAGAAATTGGTCGAGTGTCGATGGATAAAACGATTCATTTATCGAATTATACTTAATTATCATTTTAGAGTGAGATTGCTAATATTTTATACTAAACTAAATATTTATGTAACGTTATATCATCAACCTCTAATAACGCGTATTAATATTCTCATTCAATATTACAAAGTACGTATCAATTATAATCTATGCTATAGTGTACATTATTTTTTTTTTTTTTTCTTTTTTTTATATAGCTTGTTCATATTTCAACAAGATAATCTTAATACATTTTTTTTTCTTCGTACAACAAATCACTAGTGTCATACATCATTGATATTATCTTCGATTTTTATCAATAGATAAATCGAGCAACAATTCGTTAGCCATATATACATACTTATGAAAGTAATTTTCATTTCAACTTGTTCAAATTGAGCGAAACTACACGTGTTATGTACTCGTACATGTTGAATCCGCAAAAGGATCGATGTCAATTATCAATTAATTCCTCTCAAACGAATTCTCGTTCGACATCGTTTCGATCCATCGTTTCGACAATTATTTAATCGTTACTGGTATTGAAAATTTTTTTCGCTTCACGATTTTTTTTTTATTTTTTCTTTTTTTTAAATTCAGAGTTTTATTTTATTCATTAAATTATTATTTCTAAAAGGCGAGGTCTCAGAAACTACGGCTTATATAGCTAAACGACGAAATACTAATACTTGCCAATCATTACATTATCCTTTGATCGCGACTAAATCTGAAATGGAGATGAGAGACATGGCATGGATAAGTTTTCCGAGCAATATAGTTGCAATAAAGCTATTCTTTTACTGGTACGTAGCCGACACTGATATGCATCTTATGGACAAAGTAGTTCATTAAACTGATTTAAGCAAAATCAAACAATTTATATACTCTTGATAAATTTATCATTTAAGGCATTACTCGTATTGTTTTAGTCAATTTCGATTGTATATTTTGAATCAAAGTAGTAGTACATTAATGTACCTCAATGGCGGTATGATACTGTTATTCAAGTATAAATAGCATATTAACAAGAAAATTGTCACGATTATCACATAAAATCGTTTCAATAATTATTTTACGTAATTAGTTACAAAAATTGACAAAGTCTGCACATGTACTCAAATACATATACTTATACAATAATATAAGTTCAATGACTTACTCAAAGAATTCAGTTTCTTGTTTAAATATTAATTGACGTCAGTACTATGTCAAGTCAAAAGGGAAAGGATAATTAGAATTACTTATATTTTACTTCCACAATACACAAGTTCTATCTTATTCAACTTCATGTTTTGTAAATAAAATTGTTCTCTTATTATTATAGTTAACAAGTTTCATTGATTGAAGTTAGAGGGTACCGACATTTTGTACAACAAAAATTGTGTAAATTATAGAATTTTGTAAATCGCGACAGTGTTCTTCTTAATATACAAAATTCAGTATTTGCTCGACTTCTTTCATTTAAGGCAATACTAGAATAGTATAATTTTTTAATCAACGCCCTTTCTTGTGACTCGTAGCAGTTTGTATTTTACAAACAATTGACAACAGCAATTATTCTGGCTACTTTTCTAACGATCAATACTTAATAATAAATATTTTAATTCGAAAGATTCTTGTGAGTATTTTCCTTGGGAAAAAGGAATCGAGTAATTTCTTCTCTTAATAACTACTTGTTACGTCAATTTCCTTCAAACTGGAAGACTTTTATAAAAAAAAGTTTTAACTATCCTGCACCGTGCATAAACAAATTTATACAATCGAAAGATGAAAAATTTTTCAAATTAACACGCCAACCCATAATTCTATTTTTTAATCTTCAGTAATTTTCCGCCAATTGATAGAGTATTTAAACTAATAATTATCAACAGAAGTTAATTTGTAATTTAAAGTTATACAGAAGGAACGGAAAGAAAATTTAACAAATTTTAACTGCTAATAAAAACTAGTGTATTGAATTTTTTAATACATATTAAGTCTAATAATAAAACTGCTATTTGTACATATCTATGGAATAACGAAACCTTATCTTTGTTCTTTTTTTTTTTTTTTAATACTGATATTTTGATTTCTTTTTCCAACAAGGATTTAAATCGAGTTTCACGAACGTCTTTTAAACATTTCTTTTCGTTGTCGGTGTACGGTGTGCGATCGATCCTCGAATTCTATATTTCACAAAACGAGTCGGATTACATTTTTATTTGGGATAAAATTTCTGTGCATTGAACGAACATACTACATAATTTCGTACATCGTAACAAGGCTCATACGGTCATCCAGTTGCCGCGCCAATAACAATAACGAGCTAACAAAAGCGACGTATAATCGTCGCGAGTAACTTTTTGCGAATTTTATCATCTTATTTATTTGTTTCTTCTATTTCGACGCGATTATATCCTTGACTCCTCGCGAGAATATCCTTCAAACAATGTAATTGAATGAAAAAGAGAAGTTGGACGTACCTTGGAAACAACGAAGACAAAATTATAGCGTTGATTCTATCTTGTTACAGACTTAGTTTGAAGTTCTATCGGCAGAGTCGACAAATTAGCCATGTACCGCGACGACATTGATAAATTAAATTTGATCTCTTCTCTGCTACACCTAAGATGTCTCGAATAAAATTCAATACCAATAAAACTTCTTTTAAAAAGCGACCTTCAATCCTGGCACTTCGAAGCTAAGTTTCTGTCGCGATACTTTTCTTCTTGTTCTCGTTATACGTCCTCTTCTTTTTCTTTCTTGTTAAACTTCTTCGAAAGGCGCATCAAAACAGGCCATTCTGCTACCCTAGAACGTCTTCTTTAGGGAGGCATTGTTGAGTTTTCAGTTACGAAGACTCTGTTGAGAGAATTGAACAGTTCCTCATTTTCCCTGCGCACTGAAATAGTTACAAATATTTCGTTAATCGTGATTTTGGAAACAGTATTATTCACATTGATATATTTACACAATGTAAGCACTTTTTAAGAAACAGGCAGTGAAATCAGATATTCACTAATTTTGTTTAAGCGATAACAACATTTGTTGTTTATTAGAAAAATAAAACGAACGTGTAGTAAATAACAAAAATACGAATTGTGTATACATGATAAACTTTTTATTGCATAATATACTGTTCTCGGGTTTTGTTTTCAACATCATTTTATGAAAATTTATCTTTTAGTATTATTTTGCTTGCACCCATTATTACGTAAGTACCTATTTTATAAATTAAAGATTTAAATATTTGTTAAATGGATAACAGGAACAAAGTATTTGTTTTTATAATTACGTATACATATCTCATTTATTAACCCTCTATAGACGGAATTCTGTTTGGTTGTGAGAAAGAAAATAAAAGTAATTATAGTTTCTCGTTTTAATTTGAAAATTTTAGAATTACTAGCTGTTACAAATAGGCTGTCTAATATCGGGCTAGTAGTGTAACAATAAAATTGAATACTGTAATGACAAGTAAATAAAATCAAATTTAAAAAATATGAATACACGAGTATGTAACTTCTAAGTCACACGGTGCAATAAAGGTGCAATTAACTTTACTTTACTGGTACAATTTCTGTACATTTATTACTTAACAAAAAAACTTATAAATATATGAATAAAAATTAAAAAATATATATTTTATAAAGTGTATTATCTACCAATGTAAATAAATAAATATGTATGTTATAGTAATGCATATAAGTAGTGCATTCTTCATTGGAAATTCTGATTTCACTTTTATTCCTCAATAATTTTCTAACAATACTACAACGATCTTTTAATACTGAAAGTAACAATAAGCATTTGTTTAAAAAATTGATACTGTTGTCAATCATTATATTATTCTAGTTATTCATATTTTGAATATTTGTTTGTCGCAAATATTTGAATACATACAGTTTATAGCTAAATTGTTTACCTTGTTTGAAGCGTAGTTATATAAACAAAATGGATGATGTGTAAACATAAAATTACATTTTAGTGGATTTCATATTTAAGAATAATTGAAATAAAACAATTAAAACCGATCTCACAAAACGACATTGAAAAATATAGTAAATATTTCTTTTTAAAATTCTCTTATGAGTTAAGATATTAACGCATTCGAGGTCGATGACGCTACATATGAGTCCTATAAAATTAAAATAATAGAAAAATTGTAAAAATTTAAATTAACATTGATTTATAATTAAAGCAAAAGATAAGTATATTTCATAATGAAAACCGTCAAGGCCTTCAAAATGTACCAGCTCTTGGGGATGATCTGGTAATAAGACGCCAGCCTCGAATAGGTTAAAAGAAAAATGATAATAATTAATTGTAACTTTCATTGGAAAAAAAAATTTTAATCTATTTATTGTTTCTAATATTAAAAACATCAAATAGCTATCAAAAAATTAAAGTTCTTAACCCTTTCGCTACTATGGACGCACTATTCTTTACACTACTGTTTAAACTATCGTTTATAAGTAACCGAACAGTTATTTATTTTTAGCAGAATGTAACTTATGACTGTGTTATTTAATTGTTATTACATCCGTACAGAATATTCGAAAAAGTCGGGACCAAACTTATACTACGTGTTAATGTGATTAAGTAAGTAAAAAAAGTTCGTATAAACATATGTCTGAAAATGATTTATCGAAGACTTATGAGCGTTGGAAGATTTTTATTAATTATTTTGGTAGTTGTAATAAATGTTCAAAATTTCTTCGTTCTTTAAAAAAATACAGGCTACCATTCGTCGAACTACTCGTGTCGAACCCTTCGTTCGAGAAACTGTTATAGAAATAGTAGTAAATGCATTTTGAATGCCATCCAAAAGCTAATCTTCTGTTTCTGTCACATTTTCACAAATCAAGTTTTAAGAATAACTTTCTAGAAATCTCTGATCGCTTATAAATAATTGCTAATTCTTATACAGATTTATATTTTTGAAAATATAGCAAGAAAAAAAAGTAAAACTACGACAGAAAATATTTTCACTAACCAAGTATTATAATCTGAATACTTTGTCTATTTTTTTTCATATTAGATACATTCTGTGCAATTTTGTATTGTTAAGTTTCTTATAAATGCATAAAAATTAGCAGTCTACTTATAACTGTAACATAAATTTATATAAATTTTTTTGACCTACTTGACCTCATTAACACGTTCTATAAGCTTGGTTCTGACCTTTCTGGACACCCTGTATATAATAAAATTTTATGAGAGAAGAGAAAGTGGAAATATGAACCAGGTGCCCATTTCCACGATAAGTGCTGCGACATGTTGAAAATTGAAATAAACGCAATAATTAGTGACCGCTAATGCCACCAGGCAATGCTAGTATAATTGCATGTTTACATTAGCTAAAAAATAAAAATGTTTCTTTTTGTTCATCTAAAAAGTTTTTCACGGTAATTTGAATTAATGTTTTTTTCATACTTATTGAAATATGTAATATCTAAGTTAAGCAAGGTGTTCCAACGTAAGTGTAAGTTCGTTTAAGGGATGATTCTAGAGATGATTTCAAGCAACTTTTTCCTTTGTGGAAATGTCAAATTTAGCTTTTTTAACGAATTATCTATGAAAAGCATTGACTAATCACAGTTAGCAGCTAGCGAGAGCGTTGGGTCTATGCCGCATTTGTGCTTCTACGAACAACTCAAAATGTTTCGAAGTGACTATTGGTGAGTATGGTACAAAAGCTATATCGAATAAAATATTCTACACAAATAACAATTAATTAGTTTATTCGATACAGCTTTTATGCCATACTCACCAACTGTCACTTCGATACATACTGACTTGCTCGTCAAAGCACAAGTGTGACGCAAAGTCAACACTTCCCCTGATGGCCAGTCACCTTTCTCATTCTGTGACTGATCAGTGTTTTTTTCGTTAATAGCTCGTTTACAAAATCGAATTTGACATTTTTGCAAAGGAAAAAATTGCTTACAAGAAAACATATCGAACTGTCCGTCTCCGATTTTGATGAAACTTGGTGGATACATTAAGAAGGTGAAAATAAGGGACACGTATCTTTTTATAGCTGCCCAACCGTAAGTTTAGGGGGTGAAACGACCGCTTGAAGTTTCAGTAGAAAAATGGTCCCGAAAGTCTCGAAAACTATCATAGATATAAAAAAACTTTAGCGTATTATATGAAAATAATAATTCGGGTTCGCACGGTTTGCGAATTATAAGAAAATTTACAAAACTGTAGCAGGCAAATCTATCATATTATGTATTAATGGATTCAGAAAAAAATTTCTGACCCTTTTTGTCATTATGTAAATTTTGGTATCTCTTAAAATAATGTATATATTAATAAATTTATATATCAATAAATTTTTTTGTTACAAGCAAATTACTTTTTACAAAATCTGTAACCACTATTCATTTTACTTTAAGAAATCAGGATACTTTCCCCTAAGAAGTTTTTTTCTATCTATGATAGTTTTCGAGATAGCATTTTTCTGCTGAAACTTCAAGCGGTCATTTCACTTCCTAAACTTGCGATTGGGCAGCTATAAAAAATACGTGTTCCTTATTTTCACCTGCTTAATGTATCCACCAAGTTTCATCAAAATCGGAGACGGACAGTTCGATATGTTTCCTTGTTAGAATCTTCTCAGGAATCGAGCCTTAGAAGAACTTATGCTTATATTGAGACATCCTGTAGAAGCATAACTAGTCATAAGATTGACCTTAAGAATGCTTTATATAGTTCTTTAGAAATATCTTTTCCACGCCAAGATTTTTAAATTATTCTGACAGAAGGCGAAAAGTGACAATATGGACCGCGGTAAATTGTAGTGTTCAACGGTGGTGTATCGGCGGTCAACTTCGTCGTAGCGAAAAGGTTAAAATTATTCAGACAAATATATTTCAAAGTGATAATTTACATCGAGCTCGATGTTCAGCAAGTTCCTTGGAGCCCTCAGCCGGACTCAAAAATGAGCTGTGTGTTAACGTAACCACCACTACGAGAATCGAAGCCGCCAGAAGAAAAAGAAACGTTCCCAGGACGATCATAGCAATCCTTCGATGACGTCTCGCTTGCTCTAAATTCTGAGCATCTTCCACAATGTTCTGTACTTCCTTCGCTTCCATCTTTAGAGGTCGAACTGAATCCTTTCTACGAGCAGTACTTGCTCTTCGAGGCTTTGTTCTTCTACTTGAGCTACCTCTTCTATCATTGCCTGGAGATTTTTTTTTTAATCATTTACTAATATATTATTGTTCTATTTTGTACTTCTAGTTGTTTTCAGGATTTCGATTGCTTTTTCTTACTTTTCTTCAATTTTAAAGCTATTATACTGTATTACGCGTACTAAATATTTTGTGCAATTTAATGAGTTTGAATTTTAAGCTAGCTGGTATGGAAACGAAATATAAAATTCACAAAAAAAGAAAGCAAAACATGAAACAGAAATTTATTTGCTGTTTTTATTTAAGCGCGCTTAGCAGTTTCCACGCAGAAAATTGTTAACGTGCATTTTTTTAATGGCCGAAATTTTTCATGATACGATAGAACGTCGATTATCCGAAACATCGATTATTCGAATTTCGATTATCCGAATACAGGACCAGTCACCTTATACTATGCATTTAAACTACGTTTACATTTTGGAACACGTATCCTTCCCATTTTAAATGCCTCATCGCTTAAGTGTAACACGCCGATTTTAATTAAAACATATGAGATAGTGTTTAAAAAATATTTGACGCATATTTTCTTTTTATCTGCAATCATCTATATTTAAGGGATGAAAACAACCCTTAAAGTTAGGGATGAAAAATATGTTTTTCTCAATATTCAAGAAATTATTCACTGCAGTACATGCAAAATTTTGCAATTTTTAATGACAAATTTAACTGTGTAATTGTGTGAATAGTTTTTAAAATATCGAGGAAAATATATTTTTCATCCCTAACTTCAAGGGCTGTTTTTACCTAATAAATACAGATGAGATAAAAAGAAAATTTGTATAAAATATTTTTTAAACGCTATCTCATACGTAGATTTGATAAAAATCGGCGTGTTACATTTAAGTGGTGTCCCTTGTGAGTTTAATGATTTTTAATCATTTTGGAGGGAATCCGTAAGTTAATGGTTTCTAAGAATGATTAATTTATTTTCTGTAGTCCATTTCTCTTATTAGATATGTATTTTTTTGCGTAATAGGTATCTATATTTAAAAACAGTTGAATTTCTACTTAATTTATGATATGTTCGCAAACTTAATTCTTTCAGATCGATTATCCGAAAAACTACTTATCCGG
>SMSQ01024288.1:0-12720 GCA_019453375.1 Ctenoplectra terminalis
GGGACAGCGAGATGTTTACGCGACGAATAAAGTGAAATTACTCGTTAATTATTAGGTTTAGGGTTAATCAAGGCCGATACTGTAATTAAATTTAACAAAAGTGATACAGTAATCAAATTTAATAGTACAATGATAACGGAAGAAAATTAATTTTTTAAAATATAGATACATCGGTTTGTAATTTTTAAGTCACACGGTTCCATAGAGGGTTAATTAATACTTTGACTGCCGGTCACGTGAGGATGTGTTGATAGTTATTGCACCGCCGTAGTTATTTAGACCTTTCCTGATAGAATGTTTTGACTACGCGCCAGAGCGTGATAGGCACCAGAGGTAAAATTATTTCGTAAATACCACATTACGCAATTATGGTATAACTATTTCTAATTATTAGATATTAGATATTATTATAGATATTAAATATTATCATAGATTTTAAATATTATTATAGATTTTAAATATTATCATAGATTTTAAATATCATCATAGATATTAAATATCAATATAGATTTTAAATATTATTATAGATAATAAACATTATGATACATTTTAAATATTATTATAGGTTTTAAATATTAATACAGATTTTAAATATTATTATAGATTTTAAATATTAATCATAGATTTTAAATATTATCATAGATTTTAAATATTATCATAGATATTAAATATCATTATAGATTTTAAATATTATTATACATATTAAACATTATTATACATTTTAAATATTATTATAGGTTTTAAATATTATTATAGATTTTAAATATTAATCATAGATTTTAAATATTATCATAGATATTAAATATTATCATAGATATTAAATATCATTATAGATTTTAAATATTATTATAGATATTAAACATTATTATACATTTTAAATATTATTATAGGTTTTAAATATTATTATAGATTTTAAATATTATTGTAGATTTTTATTGTTATCATAGATTTTAAATATTATTCTAGATTTTAAATGTTATCATAGATATTAAATATCATTATAGATTTTAAATATTAATCATAGATTTTAAATATTATCATAGATATTAAATATTATCATAGATATTAAATATCATTATAGATTTTAAATATTATTATAGATATTAAACATTATTATACATTTTAAATATTATTATAGGTTTTAAATATTATTATAGATTTTAAATATTATTGTAGATTTTTATTGTTATCATAGATTTTAATTATTATCATAGATATTAAAAGAAATCTGTAAAAAAAAAAAAAAATATCACAATAAAAGCTATTTTGCGTCTATAGCAACCTAAAATACCCCCGAAAAACATATATTCAAATGAAAGATTTGCAATCTGGATACTGCACTTTATCCGACATTAAAATCGCACAACGCTGTAAAAATTAGAATAAGATACAAGGATGGCCTCTCTTCGTGCTACTACACTTCTAATTACTCTCGAAAACGTGTGTTCGGTTTAGGAAAACGTTCACCATAAACCTTGTTCAAGAAGCAAAAACAAACGCTGAAAGAAACCCGGCGCGTGAGGAAAAAAAAAAAAAGAAAAAGCTGCCGCCGACGTGCATATTCAGGAGATCTTTTAAGAAATTACGAAGAAATTCAGGTAAACGCGAAACCAAGATATTTCTCAGCTCTTATTTCATTCCGCTCTTCCTCGTTTATTCGAGGCATTTGAAACGCTTTAAAGCGTTCTAAACGAACGTTTCTTTCATTAAATCGCGTAAATTTCCCTAAGATCTAAGAATCAGATCGCGAGGAAAACGTATTCTCGTTCCCGTTAATAATTTATTAAAATGGTGCACAACGAGGAAAGGTCGGGAACAGACGAAACGTGCTTGGAAGTCGATTTCAAATTTCAAGCATCGTTCCGTTTGTTGAGAGAAACGATAAATTAAACACGATCGTACTTACTATTCGAACACCATATAGAGCATACCCTCCGAGCTGTAGGTTTCGAGTAACTCGACGATATGGGGATGTTTCAACATGTGGCATATCGTGGCCTCTCGCTTCAAATCTGCAACAATCACGCGTTTATTGCACTTTATTTCTGGTGTAACCCATTGTCAGTGACGTATACTCTCGACTTGGTTTTTATGCAAATTCATATTTTTGAGAATACAGTAAAAAAATAAAAATAAAATAAAACTTGTATATCGTTTTAGGTAGTGGATATAAAATACTCCACAATTTGGAAATTTTGTATTTTTTTGTGTATTACGTGCACTTTACAGGTTCCATAAATGCGTAAAAATCCGCAGTCGAGATAGATATAACAGTTATTATGAAATAGGATGGAAGAGAAATATGAGGAACTTGTTATACGAATATACAAAATTAGGAAACTAATCGAGAAGTGAGAACAAGAAATGAAAAAAAAAACCGATAACATTTGATTGTAATATAATTATTATTTAATTAGATGGTATAGCTCAGTATTTGTATAAAATTCTGAAATGTTTGTTGATGTTTGTTTAGCTGAATAATTTTGTTACTTAAAACAGGTATTTAATACCAAAATAGTTTTCAATCAATATTTCTTTTTATCTTGTGTTTCAAAATTTGTCAACGTTTGAAATGGTAAATATTATATTTAATATACGAAGTAAATAATAACATTTTATCTTAATAAGTTTTCGACGATTAAATAAGTAAGTTCAATTTAGTATCCTGACCATCAGCAGCATAATGACACTTATCCTACTTGTGTATAATTTTTTTTACAAAATTCTAAATACTCTTTCAAATTCGTATTCTTTTGTTTATAACAGAAACTAGATTAATAGTAGAACTACCGACGATTAAAATAGATTTATTTGTAGCAAAGAAATCGAGATGAATATTTGAAAAAATCCTTATAATAAGGGTAATAATTCTTTGCGCAAATTTTTTACAAAAAATTATAGAAAATCCCTAAAAATGCGCCGATGTAAATTTATAAAAATTCGAAAAATATGAAAAACTACGAACTAGTCATTTTGACTAATACGGTAATTCTAGTGATAATTTAATAAAAAGTTTCAACTTGGAGAAAATAATATTAAATATTACTTAAGATTTTAAAACCATCGAAAAAATGAGATACAAACGCGTAAACTAATAAATAAAACAGAAAAAAGAAACAGTCAATAAAAATGATTACATAGTTAATAATCGTTACAGAAAATACTACCCTAGTCGTACATATTGCAGGCACTGAAATAAAATTGATACAAAATAAACACGACAAAATATTGGAAAAATATTTCACATTAATTGCGTTAGAGACCGGATCTCATAAAATTGATTTTCATCAGTACTGTGACGTTCAAGCGTCTCTTGAAATTACGTTCCAACTATGACGCATTTTCATAATATTATTAACCCTTATAGCGATGCATCTCCTTTTTACCTATTATTAGAACTATGTATCTCTTAGACTTATGTATGTAAAAAAGATAATTTTTATTATTAGACACGTAACAAATATACACCGTAAGGAGTACACGCCTACGAAGTATTCTGACAATGACACTTTTCTTGAACAAACAACACATTTTTTTTTCTGGAAAAAAAAGGAAAATATAGTCCTATGTATTCTATTTTATTTAATATAGTTTAATATTAATAATAATTATTTGATACAGTCCTATTTTATTTGTAACAAAAATTTACGTTAAAGTATAATGAAATATATTTTTACTCGGCTATGCAAAAAGTGTTTTCGAACATATTTTGCTTAATTTTTACGGTCAGTGGTGTTAACGTCGAAAACTTAAAATTTAAATGTTAGTAAATATTTGCACAACTATTCTGCAATCAAACCTCGTTTAATTCTATTTAAAACTCTGATTAAAAATATCATATTTTTTATTAGGAAACTATTCAAGAAGGTATTTTCATTTTATGCGAAGATCAAATCAATCATGTTGAAATAATTTTTTTTTAGTTAACTCTTTCGAATAAAATAAGAGATAATAGATTCGCAGTATGTATTATCCATAATATATAGGTTTTTCAAATTAAATTCGCCCTTTTGCAAATGAAATTCCCCATTTTGCAAATCAAATTCATCCTTTTACAAATCATATTCATCCTTTTGCAAATATAATTCATCCTTTTGCAAATGAAATTCACCCTCTTGCAAATCAAATTCATCGAATATTATATTAAAATAAAAATCAAATAATGTTAATCACATAGTAAGAAATCAAAAATTTTATTACAAATCACACAACTACATAATTGCATATAGAGATGAAGCTGTATATGAAAACTGTGTGCAGATAATTCAATAACAATAATAATTCAAGAAGAACCATTTATATACTAGGTTATTACAACGATATTAAATTACTATACACACCCAATAATAATAGAATCAGAAACGATAAAAAAAGTAAATCTTTACAGAAAGACCAAAAATTAAATCCTTCGCCGCTTAATATCCAAACACGTAACAACCAGAAACAAAATAATAAAACTAATAAAACGATAAAAAAAATATTGAAACATAAAATTACTCGAAAAGAACTTCCAACCAAACGACAAGACACCCAATCGAAATACTCATTTTTAAGACGCGTTGCTCAAACAATTTCCAACACCGTCCTCGATATCGAGATTCCATCAACGTGTCCCCGATTCGCGTAAAATAAAATCTTACTACCCGACGATCCGAAAATGAAATTTGCCGATATAACGATCACAGGATTTACAGTTCATTCCGGCGATCTCCCGTACGTGTCCCACATTAAAATCGCCGAGATACGGTTTAAGAGAACGAAAGCAATTTCAATCGGATCGCACAATGGACTGCTCGAATCCATGGCTCCGGACCGTGTACACTGTACGGCGTAAAAGAGAATACGTAAACATGAAATCGAGCACAGAGAATACGTTTGTTTCGAGAAGACTAGGCGGCGGAAATTAATGGCGGAACACCACCGAGACGTATGCGCGTTCCGATTCCCTGCAGACTCACCGTTCGTGCTTAGACCGGGACTGGATGTGAACTTTGCTACGTCCACGATTTTTACCGCGAACGTCTGCCCTGTATGCCGGTGAATGCATTTCCTAACCACGCTGAATGGTCCCCTGGAACAGAAAACAGAAACAACGGTCTGAACGATCGTAATCAGTTGCACGGTGCATCGTTCGTGTCATTCTTTCCGTGTTATGCGGTCATAAACGCATTGATGACTGGATTAGCGCCGAACGTCGGCAGGTAAGGCGTATTCGAGCTTGCAGCGGTCTGGCTAATTTGCCCTATGTTAACCACGCTCGCATTCATCGAATTCGCGAAAACCGTAATGCACCGAGGGATCTCTATAGCGATCGAACGACCACGCATTATTGTGATTCAATTCGATCTGTTTGGTGCACGCCGTTCCTTTGGGCTCGATAAGTAAGGCATTATGTAACTGGTTTATCCTAAATATGTGTGTGTGGATTTGTAAGAGGAACGTGAGATATTTGGGTCGCCGATTTTGATTCAATTTAGAGCATTCGGTATTATATGCGACATACGTATGATAATTTGGGAAGTATTTGGGTATCGTTGAAAAGAAATACGGTTGAAGTGTGATTAAGTCTTTCGTTGCGAAAGGGCTGTATGTTGGAACTCAGAATTGAAGCAATCATTTGTTAAAAATATGCATGTAAGTTCTCTATAGTACAGAATAATTTTTATCTTCTTTTGCGAGTGTTATAATATAATTTGTTGTAGGTGATTTAATTTAGAGCATTCGGTATTGATAATTTGGGAAGTATTTGGGTATTGTTAAAAAGAAATACGGTTGAGGTGTGATTAAGTCTTTCGTTGCGAAAGGGGTGCATGTTGGAACTCAGAATTGAAGCAATCATTTGTTAAAAATATATATGTAAGTTTTGTATGATGGAGAATAATTTTTATTTTCTTTTGTGAGTTTTATAATATAATTTGTTGTAGGGTAGAACGAAGCGAATGTGATCAGAATAAAATTTTTAAGTTTAAGAAATTTTGTTATTATTAATGGTCGAATTAAATGGATATTAAGTCGAATTTATAATGGAAAGGTAGGTTTCTAAATTTTCACTATTGTTTTTTCATTATCAAATAGAAAACGATCCGATTTGTCTCGGTCCACCGTACATGCAAGTTCTCTGTGGTAGAGAATAATTTCTATTTTCATTTGTAAGTGCTACAATGTAATTCGTTATGCAAAATATCTGAATTATTGTATTTTATATTATTTTATGGTATTGTACTTTATATCATTGTATTATTATATTTATTATACTTATTTCGTATTAACAGAAATTATATCGATCTATAAACCAAGAACTCTAATTCTCTATTTCTAAAAAGAAGATACAACAACCACTCAAATTTCTAAAAAAAATACTAAGTTTCTCCATAATTTTTATTTTCATTTGTAAAAGCTACAATGTATAATTCGTAATACAAAATACCTGAATTATTGTATTTTATATTATCTATGCTATTATACTTTACACTACTGTATTACTATATTTATTTATTTATCTCGTATTAACAGAAATGAAAACACTTTTAGTTCGAAGGGTGTCGTAACGAAAGGGTTAACAATATTTAAAAAAATGTAAATATTCAGCTAGGAAATACTTTTCTAAGAAAGTACTAAAATATTTGCTTATTACGATACCATGATTTTCAGAGACAATCTTTCTTAACTCAACCCTCGTATTTTTACAGGATTGCGTTAACGAAACACTTTTTTCTTCTTACAATATCGAATCATTTTCACATAAATAAAATTCTACACGACCTAACAATTTCCTCTTTAATCACACTTATTTAGCTATACCCTTTCGTTTTACTTTCATCCATTTCAATTCAAATTATACAAAACACCGAGTTAAACTTTAATTTGGGTATTATACGCAACCGTTTATACTCGCGATATAATCGATCTGTGATCAAAATCGCAAGTAATACTACGCAACAAATTGGGTAAAACGAAATCCAACATGCGTGTTTACAAAAGATCAAAGTCAATATGATTAAAACGGATTATAACGCGTCTCATTGAGCAACAAGTATTCTCGTATAAATGTTTCACCGTGAAAAAGCTCATAGATACCTCGATGCTCGAAGATTCGTGTCAAGAACTAAGAAGGCGATAACTGAGCAGAACCCGACTCGAACATATCTCACGGTAACATCGACAGGATCAACTTTTATCTTCTAGTGTCCTCAAAAGATCGACAAAAGTGCGCAATCATAAAATACAATTCTTAAGTTATTCTATCTTTATTCTATAAAAAAAAAAATTAGAATACCTTACTTCCAAATACTACAAGAATCTCGATAACCAATAAAAACTTCGAAACCACTTTCATCAATATTTAAAGATATAAACGTTGAACAGTTCAAAGCTATTTTCCTTCATTTTCTTCGCCGTTTGACGCTAAACGGATTATGCAGAATGACGTCTTCAGACTTTCATTGTTGAAAGCTCTACCCTTCGACAATCTTTAACCGCAGAAAGAACCAATAAGAAGGTTTGCTTACCGGTGTCCCACTTTTTACAAGAAATTATCGACACCTCGATGTTACTTAACAGCGATCGATTAATGGCAAATATCGCGACAGTTTAACTTAACTTTTGAACATTGAAATTTTTTCTAGGACGTACACAAAATTCTTGTTGGTAGAAAAATTTATATTTTATTATTAACACTGGAACTACCAAAGTGGTAAAAATTACTGGTTTCCAATTTCGCGTATAAATTATAATTTAGAATTATAACACTTTTAAGAATTTTTTGCGCTTTCTTGTAATAAATGTAAATCAAGATTTATTTCCCTTATATATTTTTCAAATATCTATTAATTTAAATTGTTTGGTAGAAATAGGTATACCTAAACCGTCGGTTGTTCTAGTGTTAAACTTATTTTTAGTGTTAAATTTATTTTTTCTTTTTTTATATTAACCCTGCTACGATCCAACAAAAACTCGATCGGGTCAGAAATGACCCAAAGGCCGTGACAGAAATAATTAAGAAGCAATTATGAGTTGTATTAAAATTAAGAATACCGATATTCGCATATACGAATATAAAAAATATTCTTTAACGCTATTAAATTTGATTGTTATACCGTTGCGCTGATATTAAGCAGACTATTTATAGTAATTATTAGTTCCAATGATATGAAGTTTTAGATCAAGCTTAGAAACCGTAATCCTAATTAATTATTTTTCTCGTGAGAAACCAAAATTCCAATTATAGATGAAAGAAAGAGTTAAAGAAAGAGCTTCTGCTGCACCAATGGTAATTTCAGGTGCTTGTAAAAATATACTTCTTGAATTTTTCAAGATCTCTTATAGGCCAGAAAATGATTACATCTTTGGTACTAAGAAATTGAAGAACTGTTACGTCTTTTCATACTAAGAAATTAAAGAATTATTACATCTTTCGTACTAAAAACTTGCGCAGCAACCTAATGTTCACTTTTCATTCCACGCGAAATCAACTTGAAATATCCACGTGAAATATCGTTTTCATAAATGTCATGGTTGAAGATTTTTTAATTATGAACGTAGGTCCGTATGTCTCGAGAAACTTCTCTTTTTATAACCTACCTTTTTATAGCTCGTTTCTTTATAAGCTATTCTTTACTTCCACTTACCTCAGATGTTCCGTTTACAAGGAACACTATTATATTCCGTGTATAAAAATAATTGTTCCAATATAATCTTTATTATTACAGCACTTTTATATTCCAACGCGAACTAAACGTAAGCTACAACTTCTATTTTAAAAATAAAAAATTTCATTTCGATATTACGTTAAAAACGTGTTTCCTAAAATTTAGGTAGCATTGATTATCTGCGTTCGTTCGTTAAACTAGGTTTTAAAAATTTATAGTACAGGTAGCCCTTCTACAACACGGCATCTTATAACACGATTCATAAATTGCAGGAATCCTCCTACAACATGATATCTTATAACAGGGTTTCTCTATAACACGATTCATAAATTGCAGGAACCCTCCTACAACACTGCATCCTATAACACGGTTTCTCTATAACACGATTCATAAATTGCAGGAACCCTCCTACAACACGGCATCCTATAACACGATAACAGGATAAGAAAATTGGAAAAACCTTTGTACCACACTGTACTTCTATAGCAGCGGCGAGGCTTGCCGTCTTAAAGATACAGTTTTGCGGAAAGTATTTCTTTTTATCTCCGTGGCCTGAAAACAAAAGTGTCTCACGCTTGTACGTGCATTTATATTTTTAATAAAAATTAAGTTATTTATGTAGAATTAAAAAAAAAATTTGTTTTTAATAAGTTTTCGAAACGTAACCCCCCTTTTTGTACTGGCTATGGGTCTCATACAACACGGTTTCACACAACACAACATTTTCTACGAACCAATCTACCGTGTTACAGGAGGGTTACCTGTATTAAAGAATCACAGACGTTGATTTATAGGATACAATACTTTGACTTTCAATAGCAATTGATGTACTATAAACTGAGAGTCGAACAAACTTCTGATTAGACCTTTTAATAGGTCATTTTAAAGCGGTTGCCGCTGCTTTCATTTTTTATTACCTTTGTTCGTCCATTTCTATGGGTCACCGAATTAACCGCTGCATGCAACAGAGTGAGCGAAATTTAAAAATTCGAGAAGGTCACTTCATGAACTCTCGCATCAACATTTGATTGGCGTTTTAATTACCACCACTTAAACTTCAATTCTCGTGACAAGTCCCGTAGGGAAAAGCCCAGTTTTTTCTTCCACGGTCGAGCCAATGGTTTCAGTTGGCGGATCCGCGACGTTATATAAAATTTCTCTGTACAAACTTCTTCGGCCATTCACGATTTAATATTTATTTTTACTAAACCTACCTGTGCACATATTTTTTCCTATTCAATATATGTATTAGGTTGTCTCAAAAGTTTCTTTCGTTTTATTAATAAGTGATGGATACATAATATTTTATGTTTTACGATATATTATTATTTTACACAGGATTTATTTTGCGCTATTTTCACCACCATCTCTCGTTTAACAAATAAGGCTGAATGTTTATTTAAACATTGCTAGACGAAAGCATTGCGTGAAGATAACGGAAGGAATTTTCGGGACAACCTAATATTATATATAATATTACGAATTACGCATATATCGGTATTCTTAATTTTAACACAACTCGTACTTGTTTTCTTAATTATTTCTATAACGGACTTTAGGTTATTTTTGATCCAATTCAGTTTTTGTTACGTTAAAAAGTTTCTTAGTTTTAAGAAAAATATAAAAAAGCTATCTTATTAACACTAGATTTACGGAACCCGTCAATTTGACGGATTTCAAATTTTACGCTTAAGATTAACAAGTACACGCGCGGAAAATGTACGTTAAAAATGAAATTTATATACAGAAAATGTGCTAAATATTCCTCCAGTGACTACAATTTGTTAATTTAAAATAAAATTAACTAAGAAAAATATAAGAAAGATATCGTTAATATACAAGCTTTCTTTTTATTTTATATTAAATACACATTTTTATCAGAATTACGAATTTTCTTTACTCAAATGAAATCGCGTTTAAATCGAAAAGAATTCGAGACCCGTTTCAGGGTTAACCCTTTCGCTACGAAAGCCGTATATATACGGTCTCAGAAATTAAACAATCCTTTGCTAAAACCGTACATGGACATCTTCTGTAGCACAAAATTATTTTTATTTTCATTCACATGTGTTATAACATAATTCACTGCGCGATGTATCTAAATTTTTGTCATATCGACAAAAATTGTATCGATCGTAGTGAAAGGGTTAAAAAGCCTAATTAACACTGGAACTACCGAACCAATCGAAACGACTGGTTCATAATTTCTTATAGAAATTTTATAAATTTACGATATATTTTTGAGGATTTTCTATGATCTTTTGTAAAAAATATATACAAAGAATATTACTCTTATTATAGATACTTTTTTTAAATACTACCTTCATAATTTATAGAAATTTTATAAATTTAGAATAACGTAGTTTTGGGGATTTTCTGTGAATTTTTGTAAGAAATATGCGCAAAGAAATATTAGGTATTTGAAAAAATACCTTTCATTTTCATTTCTTTGATACAATTAAGTCTACTTTAATCGCCGGTAGTTCTGGTGTTAAGCAGACCAAACAAAAAATTATAGTACTTCCAATCTTAAGCCTCAAAATACGAGATACTTCTCCAGAAATATTAGGTTGGTGCATATGAAATGCCCGATCTAAATTTTGGTATGTATATTTTTGTCATATCGAGAAAAGGAACTATATAAGTTACATAAAAAAAAATTATAAATAATAGAAAATGCGTGGTTTAAAAGGAATATAAATCATTTTCAAAGATCGAATTTTCCAGTATATTTTGTACCAGGCTTCTGTAGCAACCCAATATATATATTTCTGGTTCGTTGGAAAAAAATCTCAGCTTCGTTCGAAATACAGAAATTGATCTTGGAACATTTATCTTTATCCGCACGGTGAATAAAAATTTCTTTCGACCAAAGCTGAAGCAACAATTGCAACCTCTTTAGGACTGTTGCGCACAAACGTTTATTCAAATGTCTCGGTATTAATTTATGCGACAAGAGCTAGAATCCGTAACACACGCAGATGCAGTGTTTCTCGAGATGCACGTAATATCTAAATATATGAGTTCGTTTCCTTGTGCAATCGAGAAACTGGGTAGAAATTCTCGTTATTCCCCGTCGTACGACAAATTAGTACTGCGTGTTTATTTAGCAAACATCAAACAGCGCACCATAATGTCAGAACTACCGACTTTTATGCATTTACACAAGATTTAAAGAAGCAAAATAGCACGAAATGCACGTAATACGAAAATATATAAAATATTTCTAAATTATAGCGCTTTTTACAACACTTGGTAGGTAGAATAATTTTCTACCGAAATTCTAGCTTTTTCTACTATGTTCTCGAAACTTTGAATTCGCATAAAAATCCGTAGCAATGGCTGTCTTAAGAGAAGTGCACGATTTAATACGACACGTTTGCGTAGAAAAAGTTGCACTCTCGAGAAGGATTTATTTAATAGTTAAAGTACAGCGAAGTTGGTTTCAAAATAAAAAAACAATCTGTTGCTTGTGTTTCAAAACGCAGCCAACTTAATTTAATACTAAAGTTGAGTCTCCTTGCTGAAATAGTAAAACGTAACTAACTTTAACCTATTAACTGCGTATCTTCTTCACAGATAGGAATAAACGCGAAACAAATATTATTAAAGCAAGCGTGCGTGACTAAATTGATCAACTGTCTGAAAGAAAAATCCTCATGTTCTATTATCTAACGTATTGTATGTATTATATATTTCTACATCTGCTNGCGTGCGTGACTAAATTGATCAACTGTCTGAAAGAAAAATCCTCATGTTCTATTATCTAACGTATTGTATGTATTATATATTTCTACATCTGCTACGTTTACTGTAACTTAGCAGTCGATGCGACAGAAAATAAATAAATAAATAAAAATGACTGAAACAGTATTAATTTCAATTAAATCAATTTTAATTCTCACAAATGTAAGTGTGACATAATATATTTCCAATACAAATGTAACGATAGATTTTAAAGCAAAATAATTCCTGAGAAAATCAATTGTTACATCTAGGATATCGATAATTCGCGTGACGAGTTCATTTCTATTAACTCTCTATAGCTCCATTTTTTTTTCTTTTTTTTTTT
>SMSQ01024290.1:0-12245 GCA_019453375.1 Ctenoplectra terminalis
GACGAGTTATTAACAATTAAAGCGTACGCGTATATTTCGAATATGTTAGACTAGGTAGGCACTGTGACGTCACGCGAGCGCCACCAGCGCCATCTATTGAAATTCCCGTGAACTACAGAAATCGAGAAAATTTAAGATAAGTTAACAGGATTACAGAATGTGCGAGGAGGTCGACCAGCTCCTGCTTCTGACGTCACAGACGAAGAGCGCAATAGTGCGCGAAAAGGACAGACATACCTTCTCTTACAGGCGAAGAAAATTCGTTAATAACTCATTTATTAAGAACAATCTACGAACTTTTAGAATCGCAACACGTAGACACAACTCGTAGCAACTTTCACGAACCATTTTTAACAGAAATTTCCCCCTGAATAATTAGCTATTAATTAATTAGGATAACAGAAGGTTTTTCACTAACTTCGCACACCTGATATACTAATTAATTAATAACTAAACATCCAAGCGAAAATTTTCGTTAAAAATGGTTCGTGAAAGTTGCTACGAGTTGCATCCACGCGTTGCGATTCTAAAAGTTCATAGATTGTTCTTAATAAACGAGTTATCGACGAATTTGCTCCGCCTGAGAGAGAGAAGATACGTCTGTCCTTGTCGCACGCTATAGCGCTCCTTGTCTGTGACGTCAGGAGCAGGAGTTCGACTACCTCCTCGCGCATTCTGCGCTCCTGTTAACATTTCTCGATTTTAGACTGAAAATTAAGTGCTCTTGAAACAGCGCCGAATAGAATGTTCCGAGCACATCTTCGTGTATTATATATTCCTGTTAATAAGTTGTAATTTTTTACCGAGCTGAGAGACTGTTGCCTGAAAATCGAATGATACAACACCGACGTAGAACATACGAGGAAGTATACAAAATCTGTGGCCGCATAAATTATTCAAATTTTAACGATCTTTAAAAATAACATATTTTTTAACTTTTCTTTAACGAGATCTATTCTGCCCAATTTTTGCTTTCGCATCTATGATTTATAGCTGTTTTATTTTAATTTATGAAAATAATAAATGAAAAGAATACGATATGAATTTATACTTATATTTAATAGAATATTTACAAAAATTAACAATTCATTCTATTCTATATAATATAATAAGTGTAAATACTATGTACAATATTTCTTAATAATATCTTAATAATTAATGTAATTCGTAAAATATGGAAGGTAGGTAATTACAATTAATAATATAAATTAACAATGCCGACGTCTTGGATTCTCAGATCTTCAAGCTTCTGATTGAACAGAACCTGCGATACACGGGACCAAATATTAATTCCTTGTCCTGAAATATTACAAATACAAAATAAAATATCACAACCCCGCCTAGACTTTAATACCAACGTTCTTAACCTAGGAACGAGAAAAAATTAAACTGGATAGTGAAGATAAATTAAATAAAGTACATTCGGGAAATAACAGAAATTCTGTTAAGTCTCTACTCTTTCACGACCGAGGAAAGAAAGAAAAAATCCCCTATGCGACAATTATTATTCACGCGATGCATTTAATATTCGCGATATCTTACTAATTCTCCAATTGATAAACAAAGTCTAAATTGTTAAATATTTTTATCGATTCTAATCCCTGTAAATTTTACCATGCCGTAGAACGAATATTACAGAGACACTGTGCGCTCTGCTTCTCGTATCCCGCTCTATCTAATTCCTTCGTCTACGATCATTTACAATTTATTTGATTCCATTTGAAAATTTGAATTTTATTTTAACAATGATTTTCAATGAAACACTATGTTCCACCGATGATGTACGAAATTACCCGATATGACCAGTGGCTAGTTCCTGCTTACAAATTAATAGAATAAAGAATCGATACCTAGTTTGCTGAATGGATAGAGCATTTACATACGCGTACGATAAAAGTAATTAAGTTGGTTTGAAATTAATTATGCCTTCCCGGGGCGAAGATATACTTAAAGGCTTTCAGGTGTATCCTTTTATCGAACTAATCAAATCGTATACCTGTTGCAAATAAATCGCCAAGTAAGCGTAGCAGTTTATAGGTTAGAGTCGGTTGCGAGTAGGTTAAGTCTATGTTTCTTCGTAGCGTGGTTTCATTGTCGTTATATATCCTTGACAGTGATTTATTACAGAAATTGGATGAATCTACGAGATGCCGATAGCGGTAAAATATTGTGGCAAGGGAACGAAGACTTGTAAGTATATCATAACCTATAAAATTATGAACAACGGTACATTTATGCGTTCCTCGGTATTGACCGTAGAATTTTATGCACCAAGGTCTGTACCTGACGTCGAGCACGAGGCAAGAGTGCCGAAAAAGATTCTAAAATGTCGCGCGGTTTCGCGAGAGATTAATTTTAGTTCAGCAGAACCAATGGAAAGGTTTAGGTTAGAACAGAAAGTGTTGTTTAAAGGCAGGTGTCTGGAAGAATGGTTCTTCGAATTTGGATTCGTTATACCTAACAGTACGAATACATGGCAGAGCTTGATTCAAGCCGCTCCGGAAAGTCAAATGATGCCTGCCAATATCTTAAAGTGAGCGTACGATGCATTATCGTGGTATCGTGTTGTAAAATCATTCGTTATTAATTGATTCTTTCTTATTTGTACACAGTGGAAACGTTGTAATAGAGACAAAATTCTTTGACGACGATCTGTTAGTCTCTACCAGCAAGGTCCGCCTTTTTTACGTCTAAATGTTCCATTCTGTATCGATGACACGGGTCCAACTAGTGTGTTTCAATATACACACGTAGGATGGAGTACCGAAGATGATAATAATTTTAAACAAAGTTCATATTGAACATTTCATACTTCGTGCACTTACTGTGATAGCACCGTGCTGAATGTATTTTCTCACATTTTTATGAGTAAAACAAATAGCACTGTTTCATTTTTTTTTTCTTTTTTCTTTTTTATAAGCTTAACAAAGAGTTACTGTGGTAATGCTTGAACTGAGATGTGCACTTTTATGGCACGATATATCTTTAAGTATGAATGGATGTAGCAAATTTTGTACATATTGTAATACACTACACTAATCTAATAATAAAAAAAAAAAATGTATAAAAGTCTTGCATTTTAAACGATACATTCTAATCTCCTTTTACTTCTTTTCATTGACTAAATGCTTTCGAGTATCTGCTGAAAGATAAACTTAATTGATGATAATATGATATAGCATCGCGTTATGTATCTCGATACCGAAAGGTAGATGATAACGGGCGAGTGTATGAATATTAATTTATCGTAAAAGATTTAACGAGCACATGGAAAAAGGTAGATATACCTTTTCTCCACTGTAAACTCATGCTATTGATTCGTGGTGTATAAGCAATACATTTTTGAGGCTTCACTACCCCTCTTGAGGGAGTTCATGTTGAATATACTCTATCCCCTACCCTATCTACATCGTACAGGTGTAAGGAAAAAAGGAGGAAAAGAGAAAAGAAATAGCAGAGTTGCGGAGTCGCTGTGGTACCCACACGAACTTCTCAACCTGGTAGTGATTCGATTACCATTAGCCTATCCTTCGTTCGGTCTCCGTGTTTGGTTCGCCTATTCGGTGTTTAATTAATTAAACGACGGAAGCCAAATATTGCAATGGATTTAAAGGAAGAAGACGAAAGTGCGAACGAAAGTGGTAGACAACTATTTTTGGTGGGTGCACCGCGTGATCCCTTGGTATCCACTGGTGCGATCGTCGCTTCTGCTGGAGCACCGGATGAGATCAACCCCGGAGGAGATCTACAGTCGACTGCTCTGGCTGGTCTGATAGGCGTTCAATCTTCCTCGGTTTGCTTTCCTACAAAATTCTGTAAGTGCACCCTGCCACCCCAGACCTGATTTAATTAACTGCCACTCTCTACCTGTCGGCTCGTAAGTTGGGGCAGTCCTCAATTAAATTATTGCTAAATGCATTAAGCGAATCGGCAGCCCTTGTTTTAAATAGAGTTAGTGGTAATCAGTTTAACAGTTATGAACCATTTTACGCCACTAAAATTGAACGCGATTAAGTCCAGCTACGGAACAGTGCGCGAATCGCGAATCGCGAATCGACTCTTCGGCTTGGGAAAGTACTTCGTGGGACTGTGCTTCGGTTTAAACTAGAATAATTTTCCTACCACCGACCCATCTTACGGTTGATCATACGTAACGATGATTCCCAATTATTCGACAACGATATTTTGATCGGGTTCGTACACTTTTACAGCATACGACTTTTCACCGAGTCCTGGAAGCGAGGACAGGCAATCGTCCGGAGTTGGTAAAAGGAAGCAACGTCGATATCGTACCACGTTCACCAACTTCCAGTTGGAAGAACTAGAAAGGGCCTTTCAGAAGACGCATTATCCTGATGTATTTTTTAGAGAAGAGCTTGCCCTACGTATCCAATTAACAGAAGCTAGAGTACAGGTAAAACTAGCTGTCGTCCAGTGTCGCTCGAGAAGATACGATATAAATAATAGTGGTCGGATCCGATAATTTATTTTTAGGTATGGTTTCAAAACAGAAGAGCAAAGTGGCGGAAACAAGAGAAACAATGTAAAGTAACCACTCACTTGACTTCGCACTTGCCACCTTCCGAATGTCAAGAAGTGCAGCAACAGCAACAGCAGCAGCAACAATCGGATCATTTGTTACTGGAACCACCGTTGGGTAGCCCTCCGCCTATATATCTTGGAATGGAATGGGCAGGATTTTCACCGTACAGTAACACAGCGACTGCGTCTCCTCTTGTAGTTAATAGCATGAACAAGCCGCTAGAATCGGAGACAGACGACAATCCTTTGCTGGATCCAGAACTGTTGCAACTAAAAACTCCACGTTCCTAATAGTACCATCCCAGATCTATGCTGTAGTGTAACTCATTAATAACATTCCTTACATAAAGTAACATTTTTAAAGAGCAAAGTGTCCGATGCAAACGATTCTTTGCAATATCACTTGATCTTACCGTGTATCGTGCAATATATGGCCATCAAATGTATTTATACATGTTAATGCCAGTTGAAACTGGTGTATTGTAACTTTAAAACGAGGGACCAGAGACTTATTATAAACAACGAGGTAAAAATTAGAATTCGTATATACTTGGAATATTGTTACATAGATTTTATAAAAATATATAGATTTATTCTTCCTATGGATTCAATGAATCTTAAAACGAGTAGCGATAATTGTACGTTATATTAAAATGCAGAAATGAAATTTTTACTCTTGGGAAATCTAATGAAACTGTCCCAGCATAAAATAGTAACGTCATCTTTATTCCGTGCACATATATTACAATTCATTGAATCAACTAAGTTATTAATCGATTGATTTAGGAGCAAGTTAAGCAATTCAGGATGCTTTCTTTGATCTTTCAAATCGGAGATTCGGTTTAAAGATTATCATTGACGAGAGTATTGTTCTTTCTATCGAAACTTATCTGATCGGTAAAATTTGTAGCAGTCAATTGTCTTATCAAAACATTAGCAAACATTATTTTATCATGAACAATCAAAAAGCACCCTGAATGAAATAAATTAATGATCGTGTCAGATGGTACGATAAAATCATGCGATGTACGAATACTCATCTGCATTATTTGGCGTACGTTCGATATACTGCTTATCTATAAGAGCTTCGATACATTTTTTGATCATACTGACTGATGGTGAAAATGTAACCTTAGATTGACTTAGTACCTGGAACAATAATTAATTATTACAGTTCAGTTGTCTCATTATGCTGACTATCACGTATCATGGTAAAATAAAATTTCACCTCTTGTACGAGTTGATTGTGTCTCAAAACCTTACGACTCTTCATAATACGAACTATGGCTGCTTGCAGGTACAATTTTCTGTCGTCGTCGACACTGCGATGCGTTGTTTCAACATCGTGACACTCGTGTGGTACGTCCCGTTGCAGGGTACCAGTTATACGGAATTTCGTTCTCTTGTTATAATAATCGAAATTGAGTGTCAAAACGGTATCCTCCTCTAATTCTCCTTTCGTTGATCTTTTTAAAATTTTACAATCAACCAGACTGGTTGCATGTTTAACTAATTGATCGTGTGATAAGCGTAATGATGCGGCAGCTTCTCTGCATTGTATCGAATCACAATGCTCGAAAAGAAGCAACAATGCCATTTGGTACGTTTGTACAGTGACCAAGTAAGGTTTCTTTAAGTAATTAAACTTGAGTTCCCCTTGACAAAGGTGATGCAACCAAGTGAGTTTTCGTCCGTTAAATTGAGCGTGATAGAAAGTTTCGAACGCTTGTATAGACTTTTCTAATTGTTGAGGGATATCGAATGGTCCAGGGGATGGTGGTAGACCTAATGGCCAGGCACCTGCTTGTAACACATACACTACGAATCCAATACCTAATTGATTTTCTCTGTCGCCTTCTCGTAAACTGGTCGTAAACTTGGCATTCAAGTCAGCCGAAACTGACATGTCGGTGAACATCCTATGTAACTTATTCGTGAACTCATAGCCGCAGGCTTGTTTCAAACGATCTATCATCGATTCCTCGGCGTCCATCGATTGGGATTGTTGGTGTATCAATCGTTTCGCCAACATTCGCGCGTAAAACTTCTGAAAAACATCCTTATCGTCAACGTATTTGAAGACGGTGATACAATGTGCTAATTTTTCCTCCACTTCCCCTTCCGACGTGGCCTTGGCAGATTTTTTTAACAGGGAATCGCAATATTTAGCGAGCTATATTGGAAATATTACAAATTAAATAAAACGGAACAAATTGCTTTAAAATGTGATTACTCAATGTTACCTACTAGCTCGGGCGCTCTAGCTGGTTGTCGTGGCACAGGCCTATGATTCACGACGACCGAACAAGCTTTATCGAGAGCAGTTACGAAAACTTGATCGCTTCTGAACACATCTTTAATCAATTCCGAATATTTGCGATGCACGTCCAGCATGGTTTCCACAAATTGCGTATGTATCTACGTTATACGATTATTAGGTAATACAATATATTTACATATAATAAAGTTGCATTTACCGTTGCTACGTTTCTTACATTTTCTCCTTGTAAAGAACCAATTGCTTGCAGTCCTTGCTGAGTAATGTGCTGGGTAAATCTTTGTACAAGTGCAAACAAACCTGAAGGTAATGACCTTAGCAATGGATAAAGAAGGGACAAGTCCCTTTTACGTTCGTTATCTATCATACTTCTTCCTTCTGTGTGAAGCCACGATACGTGCGTGGCTATCATTTTTTCTTCACAGCACTGTCTTACCTACAACATATTACTGTCGAACAATCGACCACTTTAACTTAACATATTTACGTAATATATAAAAGCAAGAGCATACTTTAGGCACAGAGCTCGCATGAAGAAACTTATGGGCACGAAGTTCCTCCTGAATAAGTCGCCACGTAACTCTTTCCATATAATGCGTTACGTCCGATTGTTGAAGCAACTCAGCTGCTTCCCTCATATAAAATTCTCCGCTAGCCTCGAGGAAAGGAGTTTCAAAAATTTCCTGATACATCTAACATAAAATATACCGTATAAAATAGTCTTGCAACGAGTATGTATACGCATTAAAGAAAGGTGAATACTAATAAAGAAGATTACATCTACTTGTCCCTTCATTTTATACTCCTCGACTTGAACAAAACTCTGTATCACGCCACAAATAACTTCTGTACTCGCTGTGGGAGATGTACCGACTCTATCCGCGTGAATGTTTTCCAGCAGTAGATTTACAAGCTGTTTTCTCAACGGCGCGATCATTCTTGTTTTCCAAATATCTAAACCTAGCTCTCCTATTTCCATTTGTTCTTGGCAATCAACAACCATAGCGGAAGACATGCCGTAGATAAGTTCTGCCTCCGAAAGTTTTTGTTTCTTAATATGTTGTTGATTCAAATATAAGTACAAACGATGCAAGTAATTAATGCCCTGCGAATATTCTGTCCAGGCTTGATGATACGCCTGCAGTAAACTAGTTTCACCTTGGGCACGAACTTTTGTTAATAACTGGAAGACATGATTGTCTAAAAACTTTTTTGTCTCGCAATATAATTGATCGGCAAGCGGTTCTGGATATGCCACGCATAACGAATACACGTCGCTGAAATAAAATAAACAGCGTGTAAATAAAATGAAAACTTGTAACAACTTTAATAACGTGATTATAATCAAAACATATCACAAAGTACCTGAATCTATCATACCATGTTGCACGTGGGACATACGATAGTGTTACTACACCTTTTACAGTCTCTTGTAATGCTTCCCATGTTTGAGTAAAATCAACCCGTTTAGGCTTTAGTGACATTCTTTTACAAGATCAACAAAATACCACAGACTTATAATACCAAAGAGTTCAGCGTACAAATTCTATAATACAATTATTAAACTTGTAAACCTGAAAAGGAAAAAAAAAAAATTGTGCCGTGAATTATAAATCGATTGGCAGCGATGAAAGAAAGTCGGAAAGAAATTTATACAATGATCAAATATATATACATATATATATATATATATATACACACACATATATATATATATATATTAAAAGATTAAAGAATATTAAAGCCAAGCACCTAAAATATATTCCAAGAATAATCTTTCAACTATAGACAAAGACCGAGATTACAAGGCTTTGTCCAAGTGTTTTGTGCATCAGTGGTTTAAAAATAACATAAAAGTAACATACATCGCGAGTGCATTTTCATTTCATGGTCGTCCCAGAATTTCTTTTATTCGAACGTTCTTTGACGCAACGTACGCGCGCAATAAATTATTTCTTGGAATACTTTTCTAGAGCAAGTAGATCGAGCGGATCAGCACTCGAAATAGTGCCTGTACGTTTGAATGAAAAGATATAAACCGTTCGTAAATCATCGTCAAACGTGAACCAGGAATGATCATATTATTTTTTTTTTTTTTTTTTTTTTTTTTCTTTTCTTTTCGTTCCAGTTTCTCCTTATTACTGATTATTCTTAAATTTAAACGATACGCCTCAACAATCATCGAACGAATTACAAACTGCACGTGTAAACGCGTGTTACGAGCTACAGCTGACTGGTATCGTCCAGATGGTCTTGATCGAAACCACTAACCAAAAACTCGTCGAAACAGTGGTCTCTATTCTCAGAGATGCGATTGCCGATCGATTTTAATTCCTGTCAAGATAAATCCTACGGGATCACTTCTTTTCGATAATTCGTAAATCATTCCCAGTTGCAAAATACATGACATTTACAATGACTCGTCTTGATCGAACACATTTTCTCTCTCTCTTTCTCTCACTCTCTCCTCTTCGTTTTACTTCTACCGTTCACAATCCGACTATCAATTTTTATCAAACTGTTTGCTTAAAAAAAGTACTTTGAACCCGCAAAAAATATAAACTTTTTTTCCCCTACAATGGACAACGAATTAAATGCGAAACACCGAACTGCCTTGAATTTCTCAATAACATTGCAGAGCCATGTTTTTCCCCTTTGCTCTTGACTTTCGCAGATTTTGGTGGGGATGATAGAATACGCTGTATAGAGACCCTACTCTCAATAAAGGATACACCATGTTGCTCTTACGTAAATTCAAAATTTTCACCACCCAATGGATTTCGTTTAAATAGGATCGTTTGCATTTTTTATCGTATTAGAAATGTTCCCTAGATACGTTCCATGTACCTTGATCCGATGGTAAAATTATGAGGAAAGATTGTAATGTTTTAGAATGATCGTTCGAGTCGATAAGATGATGATTTTCCAGCACTTTTTCAGTAAGTATAATCAGAGGAATATTGTATAAAAATAAAAAATGATGTATACCTAAATAAGAATATTTCGTGTTATTGGGAATCTTTGAATAACAATCGCATTAATATCGTTTCGATGCGTTGTGTGGATTTATGTTTATAGATTGTCACGACGGAGGAAATCTATGCGTTTTGTGTTCCGTGACTCACAACTTGCGTCCAGAGGTGGCATTTTAAAGTGCTGTAGCATTTAAGCATTGATAAATTTGAGGAAACGTCTAAAAAATGGTAATTATTTGTACATTAAATGGTAGTTTTTTTTGCTTTAAGTTTGCTTAGATTTTGTCTAATCCTGATTACTGTCATGTTTAAATAATTTAGAAATAATAGAAAAGGAAGAAGAGGTTATGTTACTGTCAAATGTATTCATGACATTGCATGTTTTGTAAACTATCGTTAAACGATATAATTATATTTCAAATTGAATTTCCTTAATTATATCGTTAGCAATTTCAAATTGAATGGAATAAATTTCTAAATAAGATACGTTTATTAAGTAACTACCGATAAAATATTATTTGCGCGTCTGTTTTTTTTTTTAGAGTATTTTAGCTTACAACGGTGGAGCTATCATAGCAATGAAAGGCAAGAATTGCGTGGCGATAGCTGCCGATCGCAGATTCGGTATACAAGCGCAGACCATAACGTGCAATTTTCAAAAGATTTTTGAAATGGGACCACATTTGTATCTCAGCCTTCCTGGTCTTGCCACCGATACTCAAACAGTAATGGAAAAGTTAAGATTTAGATTGAACCTTTATGAATTAAAAGAGAATAGAAAGATACATCCCAAAACATTTGCGTCTGTGGTATCAAACTTATTATACGAGAGGAGATTTGGGCCTTATTTCGTAGAGCCTATCATTGCTGGATTGAGTCCTGTTACGTACGAACCGTTTATTTGCAATATGGACTTGATAGGATGCATAAGTCCATCGAATGATTTTGTAGTTGGTGGAACGTGCAGCGAACAGCTTTATGGAATGTGTGAATCGCTTTATGAACCAGATATGGAACCAGACGATCTGTTTGAAACTATCAGTCAAGCTTTAGTAAATGCATGCGACAGAGACGCAATATCTGGTTGGGGTGCTATTGTTTATGTAATGTAAGTTACATTGTTCTGCATCTTTTTTATTTTCCTCGTTTCAAAATCCTAATAATAAGTTTTGAATTACAGAGAAAAAGACAAAGTTACAACTAGATCCATCAAAACGCGAATGGATTAAAATATCTCTAAAATATATGTTTATATTGTGTATCGATGCGTAATCTCTTATTAAGAGATGCATACATTGTTTAAATAAATTAATAATTTTCAATAAATGAAATTCAAAATCTCACGAATCGTGTCAGTTCTTATTGCGCGCACCCAAAATGATCCATGTTTTTATCTATGTTGGTAGCAATTACTATGGATCACGATGTATAGGTTATGATTTTATCCACTCGGTGATTTGAAATGGATACCTAATGTATTAAAATACTGTTTTACGTACGGTATTGTGTGTAAAAATATGTAAAAAGGGTTGCAATGGCCGTTAACAGATTATGTGCAGCATTTCGACAAGTAACAATAAGCAAAAGTATGTAAAGTATATAATTTTTTATACAATTCACTGTTGGAAGCATAACCTAACTAATCTATGCGATTTTGTTCTTTAATTCTTATGAATAATATTATCATTGAATTATTATTATTTCAGGTAATATTATTGCAAGATATTGTTCTTCTCAAATATCAAAAGAACAGAATAATGCTGTACCTCTTTCTAATTTCTCTAAAAATGGATTGAATATACCACTTCCTAAAGTGCATATAAAATTCGTACCACAAACACTTAATATAGATTTTGGAAATCCAAACAGTACCAATAAGAAAAATATAAATGAAATACCGCTACCAAATTTTATACCATCGATCGAAGAACCTCTAACGCAACAGCCTATTAAACAGGATCAACCATTAATAGATCGATCTATCCAGCTTCCGTGCACAGAAAATATTTTTGAAAAACTAGCAGTGCGTATGCTCATAATTAGAAGAAAGAAAATGAAAAAGCACAAGAGAAAGAAGTTACGTAAAAAAATGCAGTTTGTATGGGCAAAGCTAAGAGCAAAACGTAATTCCTTAAAGGAAAAGCTTTTTCAAGCAGAATTAATAGCGAAAATTAAGGAAGCACAAATGTTTGATGCCAAGGCATATGTTGATGAAAGATTGGCTATTCTAGATAAAGAAAGAATACCAAAAACATATAGAGGTGAAATATTGCCTAAAAATATGATTAAGCAGTTTATACAAGAGAAGAAAGAAAAACGGGAAAGATACCTTAATAGACCTCGTTTAACGCTTGATTAAATAATATATGTATTGCATAAATAAACGTTTGTTATTCTAGAAGTCAATATCATACCTTGATTTATTTAAAAATCTATTATATATATATATA
>SMSQ01024294.1:0-11159 GCA_019453375.1 Ctenoplectra terminalis
CGATCGTTAGCTATAGAACCAATTTTCAACAATTTGGATGACTACCGATAATGAGCATTGTATATCTAACTTTTCTTTGAAAACTACAATGTAACAAAATTTCAAGAAAATTTATTATTGTCACTTTGAGACTGTCTTTGTAAGATAAAAAAAGTAAAATATGTCAGCATTTTTAACCCTCTATGGGACCATGTGACTTAAAAGTTACAAACCGATGTATCTATATTTAAAAACATTAATTTTGTTTAGTTATCACTGCACTATTAAATTTGATTACTGTATTACTGTAGTGACACCACGATCCATCTACAGTAATTATCAGTTAAAACATTTTCAAATAAAAGTGAAAAACTGTAATCAATCGTAATTTTTTCAAATTCGGGCTATAGAGGATTAAATATTTAGGGTGATTAACCTAACTTGATGACCTGAAATTATTCATAAATTATTTGATATATGAAAAACTGTGTAAAATAATAGTTGTATGGTTTCAAAACAGACATGCTACAATAATTGTTTATTATAAAAATTTACAATGTGCATCATATACCAAATTTTGAAAGTCACAATACTTTTTTTTAAATGTCATATTTCTGTATGAAATTTGAAAGAGCATAAAAAGCTAAGTAAATAAGTATTAAGTCATAACAGGTCTAAAATAAATATTAACTGAGATATATTTACAATAGAGGTATTATTTTAAAAAGTGTTCGAATGGTTGCCCTGTGCTACTAATACAAACATATAATTGTATGACAAACGATACATACACATTTTGTAGTGTATTTTTTTAGAGATTTTTGTACTAATTTCTAAAGTATTCAGTGAATCACCATACACTTCGATTTCTAGCGTGTCCCATAAAAAATAATCCAAAGGTGTCAAATCATTATTGTCATTAATACTTATTTACTAGTGAAAAATTTAGAAAGTTAACTTTTTATTATAAAATCGTAATTAATACCCATTTAATTTGAACACGAATAATAAGAAATTTTTTAAACGAATCTGTTATGCACTGTTCGGGTAATTTGACTCGAAATTGAGCTCTGATATTAAATAACTGTTTAACAAAATATCCGATTAATATGAAGTTTCGTTACTTTTATCAGCACTATTTGAAGAATGTATCAACAAGGAAAAAATGTATTAGGTACTATTTTATAGGAGATATTCATATTTGTTACTTTGGCACTGTTCGGGTCAATTTGACCAGAAGAAAGATTTTGCTGGCTTTTCGGTAGGTTAGACACCTATTTTTAAATAGATATATTATTTATATATATTTCTAAGAAAATTTCTATTAGCTATTTACAGTATAATCCAAGTGTATATGAGATTTGTATCAAACGCAAGTCAGAACTATAGTGGTACCTATATCGATCGATTAGTGAAATGCAAAATACGGCAAAAATAAATTCCCTTCAGTTTCTCTTTTTCATGCTTACATTGTATGGACGGAAATAAATTCTAGTTGGAATAAAATAAAGTTATATAAATAACATACACGTTTATACACTTCCGTCCATAAGTTATTGGACACTTAACAAATTTAGAATAAAGAAAAACTTATATTATAGTTATAAAATAAATCTGCCACTCTCTAATTCTTTACTTTATACAGAACTTTAATTCATACCGTCTTTTTAAGAGTTTACTGAGAGTCTATTTAATAAGAATTTTGTTAAAGACTTATAAGTGCCCAGTGATGAGATTATTAAGATTAAAAAAATTGTCATTAATGTTCAAACTAAACGGGTATTAATTACGAATTTATAATAAAAAGTTAAGTTTCTAAATTCTGACTGTCATTTTTTCACAATCAAGCAGAAAATAATAATCCGATTCTCCTCGGTCTACCGTATCTAATTTTTTCATGTGATCGCAATAATTTGATTTCCTACTGTATCTAGACCAATATTATTATAACTTAACAGATTTTACACACAATATTTTTGGCGCAACAAAATTGCTTCACATTCTAATTCATGTGTGACTTTCCAAATTTAGCAAAATTCTAATTTCTTTCCGTAACGTTATCCCTCTTTCATATACTCGTTTAATCAAACGGTATTTATTTTAATTTAAATATTGCACACAATTTGCAACGATTTAGTCGTAGACGTATGCGTTTTTCGTCGTCATATTTTTTTCAATCTCGCGAAATTAAACGTCTCTCGCAGAGTGCGTATATATATATTTTTTTTTTCTTTATCCGTAAATGACCTCGTCAGCGTAACGCAACGTTTGCACGTGCCGCTGATTTTCGCGTAAATTTCCCGTAATATTCCATGCTGTATACAGTGTGTCATCGTTCGTAACAGCGTTTAATGCCGCAGTATAGAATCTAGGAACTGCTGCCGTGAGATCAATATCCCGTAAAGGCAGTTTCCCGAGAGGCACTGTATTTTCATTTCATTGGATCAGCAGTATTTCGAACACCGATACAGCTTCCGCTGTTCGTATGTTAAACCTATAATTGGTTGCTGCTTTAAACAAACTGTTGTTCTCGTCTGACGGCGAAAAATCGAGGAGAAATTTAAACGCGAATTTTTATGCACTTATCGCATTAATGAATATTCAAAGTTAACCAATGGGTTAACTTTGAACCAAAAGGAACATCCATAAGTTTGTTACTTATAGGGGAAGGTAAAATGATGATATACCGATGAAATCTTTCAGCTCACTGATCACCTTTATTATAAACCGCTGTCGCTTTCTCATGCTTCTCGTCCGCGACGGGAGCTTTCGAAGAAGTTAAAGAAGATACACTACCGCTCAAAAGTATCTGGACACTTGCTTAGTTTTGACAGAATGTAATTTGTGATTTTGTTATCTAATTGTTACAGCTATGCGTAGCGGAATATTATGAAAGGATAAAATTGAATATTGTGAAAAAAGTACCGAGCTGAAATGCAATAAAAATGACATTAAAGTCTATAAGTGTCAAACTTTATGAAACATTGTTTTATTATTTGAAAAGTTCTTTATATTTGGGTTATTTAACACATTGACGACGGAACCTGATTTTTGTAAATTTTACTACGAAATAGGATTAAAGATACATCATACTTTAAAGTCTGAGTTAAGAAGATCAGTTTTAAAAATAATCTTTCATACGTCGTCGTTCACTATTTTTACCTTTTCAAAACATGAAATGTAAAATACAAGAAATTTCGTCACCAGTTCGTAATGTGTTAATTGTTAAGTTATGGATTAAATAATGATGTTCTTCTACCATGGTTAATTCGAGCAGTATCCTTTTACGAATTGTGTATTTCATTTTAATACACTATTGATAAATTTTCATTAATAGATAATTTCAATTTACAATGCGTCGATTCCTTAAGAAGGTAGTAAATATTACTATTTCAGTCATTAAATTGTCACAAATTTTCATGTTTTAGTAATATTTATGTACCATCGCTTGAAATTGAACAAGTTGACAAATTTTTCAGTGTCCGGATACTTATGAGCGGTAGTGTATATCCGCCGTACTAAGGAAAGACGTAGGATATCGAAAATGGCACCTGTGTGGTGGAAAAATTTTATATGAACTGTGTGGTAGGGTAGTACATACCCCAATCAGTTTTGTTTCAAATTTTAAGTTCTGTATGTATAAACATTTAATGTAGTATCAGATCTTTGTTTTTATTCTATCTCGGGTATTCCACACCTCATCACTATCGTAAGAAATATATTATTAGATTATCTCATAAGTAAGACATACATTTATTTTTAATCAAAGATATATCGACTATTACTTTTTACGATCTTTTCACATCTGTTAAGTAATTTGATGGTTTATTTTTCAAAAAAATGCTGGAAGTTTTTAATTTTTTCTAAGGTCGTTTTTGCTGTGTGTGATACAGTGTTTAAAAACTAAAAATTAAAATTGGAAACTCGTACCACGTTCGCCACAACCAGTTACTACTTATTCCAATTAGAACATTTTTTAATTGACAACAAAAATTCTATAATAATGAGCACTTAAAATAAGCATTAATGAAGATTTTTAGGTAAAAGCATCCCAAATTTTTTGAACAAGGAATCCAGAAACTATTTGAGAGATAAGAAAAAAATAGAAAATAATGGTTAATACAGTCATGACTAAAAATGAATGCAAATATTAATATCTTACAGTGAAAATTAGCGTTAAGAAACGACATTATTTATGGGATGACCTAATAGTTTTAATTTTTAAATATTTTATTGTAAACTATGTTTTAAATTATGTTTAACCTCAAAGTAATGTATTAAAGTATAAATGTAATTTTAAATATAGTAGTATGTAAGAAACATTATTTACATTTTTACATTATATCTAAAATTGAGGAGAAATTTCTAATTATTTTATACGTACACTACCGTCCACAAGTACTTGACCACTTAGTGGAATCGGATCGAAAAGATTATATCAAGATAATAATGTTAATACACCTAAGTATAATCAGTATAAATTTATATGATTGACATAGAAGTGTGATCTTATATTAGTGTACATTAAGATGTCTTATTTCAAATATATTGTATATTTTAGGTAAACAGAAGGTGGTCAAATACTTATGAACGGTAGTGTATGTACAAAATAATTAGAAATTGCTCCTCCTTTTTAGATACAATATAAAAATGCAAATATTGTTTTTTACATACTATTATATTTAGAATTATTTTTATGTTTTGAAATATTACTTTGAATTTAAACATAATTTAAAACATAGTTTACAATAAAATAAAAAAAAAAATTAAAACTAACATGATTCATACGAAAGTTATATTATCTGTGTGACGAGGTCTGGGGCACCCGAGATAGAATAAAAACAAAATCGTTTTTAACCTTAAGAATGCACAACAATTATCACTTCATAAAACAAACTAACGTAGTATAGATGGTAGCTACTGAAGATTAGCAGTGCTCATTCGTCTCGGTCTACTTTAAATATTAGAGGGACCGGAAAGTAATGTCGTTTTTGCGCATGTCGATATTCGATTGCCATCTAGCAGCTCATTGTGTACTTCAAAGTTGTGCCAAAGACATTTTAAGATTAGAGTGACTTGTTTACTCGTAAATAATTAAATCTTAAATTTTTTTTGCAATTTAGGATAAAATGGCCAGCCAAATACCAGACGAGGTACACATCCGGCATTGTATGCTTTTTGAGTTTCGCAAGGGTAGTAACGGAACAGTTGCTACTAAAAACATTTGCGATGTTTATCCAAGTGCGTTAGACGTTCGTAAAATTGAAGTTAATTGAAAAGTGCCCGACGATTGTCAACAGAAAAGGCGTTATTTTACAATACGATAATGCAAGACCACACTGCGCAAAACAAACCCTGGAAAAAATTAATGAATTAGGGTGGAAGGTATTGCTTCATCCACCATACTCAGCCGATATTGCACCATGGGATTTACATTTATTCCGATCGCGATAACATTTTCTAAGCGGCAAACAATTTGCAAATTTGGAATGATGTCAAAAATGCGTTTTCCAGATATTTTGCTCAAATACCAATTGATTTTTGTCGATCCGGCATTGAAAATTTGCACACTAGATGGCAAAAGGTTGTTGATAACGAGTGTAATTACATCACTGATTAAAATTAAAAACTTGTTAAAAAATTGTCTGTTTGAATTTCATGTAAAAAAAACAACATTACTTTCCGGTCCCCCTAATAATATCAATTTTTTAAAATATATGCAAATACATCAGTATGTAACTTTTAAGTCGTACAACGCCATAAAGTGTTAGCATGACATGATTATTATTTGCGAGCATAATTTTATTGTTAGTGTAATTATTGTTCTATCCGTTAGATCAAGTATGAACAGTGTCTAAGAGTTACGAACATTTTAAAGTTTACAACATTCGACTAAAAATAAATACACAAATAAAAAAAATCACAGAATAAGAAGAAACAGCAAGTTTTAGTTTAAAATATTTATTTTAGGACGATCGCAGAACGAGGAAACTCTCGAAAGCAGATAAACAAGATAAGAACCAAAACCTTATCCTGCTAATTCACGGTTTCAGTGTATAAAAGCAGGAATCAAGGAAATAACAGTTAGTCTCAGAACTCTCAAGAATCGCATCCAGCTGGAGGCTATTGTCCAGCGTACTCAGACACCAGGAATAATCAAAAACCTCTTCAAGAATCTACCAAGCACCTTCGGAGAAGGAATCCACGCACCAAGAAAATCCTAGAAGAGGACTTCAAGTCTAACATACGATAATTATAATTCTTTATTGTAGATTAGTTTTAGGACTAGTAATAAACGTTTGTTTTAAAAAAGAGATCTGTGGAATTTCGCTTGTGACAATTTAAATAACTGAATGATAACTTTGGTAGCTGCATTCTCTATAGTTAGATGCGAGTCTTGTTTATTGTATTTCGTCAACACGTAGTAAAAATATGAGGGTTGCTATAAAAGCTTCGAGAAAGTAGGAGAAACATAAAAATATTTACAGGTAGCCCTCCTACAACACGGCATCCTATAACTGTTTCGCTCTAACACGATCAGAAAATTGCGAAAACCTTTGTATACACTGTACTTCTGGAGCACTGGATAACATGATTTTTGTTTAAAATATTTAAAAACTAAATTACCTTAACACATCGACGGCCGCTGTCACGTGTGTGTGACTTTGAATAGTTTTGTGTTATACATAAAAATTAAGTTGCTTGTATGGAATTAGAAAAAAAATGTTTGTTTTTAATAAGTTCTCGAAACGTAATTCATATAACACAGTTTCGTACAATGCGGCATTTTCTAGGAACCTATCTAGCGTGTTATAGGAGGGTTACCTGTAGTCTATAATGCTCGTCATAATTATACGGCATTAAAATTTTTTTTAGTTTCACTGTCTTCCATATATTTCTGGCGAGCAAAATTGATCTAATTTACTGGAATACTGATAAAAATGACAATTAAAAAACAAAATTCGTATACATAAATTCGTCGTTTAAAATAGTAGGATAAATGTATGGTGTCTACCAGTCTCATACCGTACCTCCAAAAATTTTGCCGATTAAAATCAATTTTCCAATAAGATAACGCCAGTGTTTGCAAAAGTGCAAACATTTGGGAGCGGTTTGCACGAAAGAAAGTTAGGGTAATGAATTGGTCGGCATGTTCTCCTGTTTCGAATCGGAGCACATTTAAGGGATCATTGTTCGCTGTACTGATACAAATCAGCATCAATATTAGAACGCTAATGAGCTTAGAACAAGGATAACGCACGCGTGGAGTAAACTATACGCAAATATGCTTAAAAATTTGGTAAATAGTATGTCGTGTCGCGTTTTAAATGTTATTAATCGTAGCGGTAATTATAGTGATTACTGAACGTTTTATTACTGCTTTACTATGACATAAAACTATTATTCGTTAAAGTGTCTTCTAATTATGACGCGTCGAAAATCACATTTATTCTATTATTTTAAACAACGAAGTTATATGTACTAATTCTTTTTTGAAAATCGTCATTTTTTATCAATATTTTGATAAATTAGATCGATTCCACTCACCAGAAATATGTGGAAAATGGTGAAATTCCAACGATGAAACTGTGCCTTATAATTATGACGAGTACTGTAGTGGTTTTACTGTTTTCCAAAATATTCTCCTCTAAGATCTATACGTTTTTGCAATCGCCTAAACTTGTTTTTAAAACACTTTTTCCATTCAGAACGAGGAATGGCCAAAACATACGATTTGTACGATTTAACAAATTCTTCGGTTTAACAAATTATTCTATTCTTCACCTGAGGGAACAGAACGAAGTCATCAGGTGAGAAATCAGGGTTACAAGGACATCGAGACATTAATTTGACGTTTTGACGCTTTAAATAATCGAGTGTTCAAATGAAACAATTGCAAGTGTAAAATGAAAATAAATAATACACATGTATGTGAAATTAACTGTTGAAGAGAGAGGGTGGACCTTTCGCGGTTACAATGTTCAGTTATGTTCAGTTATGTTCATTTAGAATTTACAGAATTGGTGGAAAATAATGATAATAATAGTAATACAAGTTATAATAACAATAGTAATACTAATAATAGTTTCGTTGATGGTAATGATAATGCTAGGAACGATGTCATAGTAATTATGACAATAACAAAAATTAGATTAGTCTTGTAAGAATGTTCAATTATACTAAATCAATATAGATACATGTAACATAAAGAAAAATAATAATAATTAATTAAAGCATGAATAAGGATTTCCGCTCCATAATAAATATTAACATGTACAATATCACAAATGTAGATACAGATTGTTATTTTATTGCATTGTATCATGTAGGGCAGATCGGGGTCAAAGATAATATTGTAAATAAATAAAAAACTATTCCTAGTATTATCACAAATTTTGAATGTATGATACTAAATTATAATTTAAATACACACATTTATATTCTAACAATATAGATAGGTAATAGGCTATATATTATATATATAATTTGATCTTAATAATTTGATCACCCACTATATATATAAGGTAAGAGGTATATTTGTAATAGGCTAACATTTTATGCTGCCATTGTCCATTTGCAATAGTGCGACTTGATACCAGTCATTTATCAGATTATCTTTTTTCACTTGTATTTTCCTTGATTGTTACTTGTTTTAACGTTATTAAGTAACAGTGTGTGTACTTATTATATTTTGGATATACATTTACTAAGAATAATTTTTGTACTGAAAAAAGGTGTTATTTCAAGTGTACTTTCAAATCCATTTTTGTACAAAGTTTGAATAAGTAATTGCCAAGTGGTTATAATAATTTGAATGAAATGACTTTTCTTTGTGGCTTAAAATTGTGATATAAATATTCCTTGTGCAAGCAATTGCTGTTTCTTTCTTTTAATTTTTAATTTGATTCTTTCGAACGTAATATTAATCGCTACTTAACATTATCAAGGGTTTCGTTAATGAACACTTGTAATCTAAGTTCAAAAGTAGCTCGAGAACGATCGTAACGTCACCAATCGGGATCGAAAGTAACATTACAATCGACACTAATTGATACATCCAACAGTGACTCATACTAAAATTCGTATATCCTTTAAAATAAAATAACATTTTAAAAATTGGACCAAACGACTTGAATTTTCTCGAGAACTTAGGATTAGTTTACTATATGATGTGCAAAAAAATATATTTTTTTAAATTACAATTGATTAAAATCGCAAAGAAAATAGATTTAAAAGAGTTGTAAAAAGTGACCTTTACTGAGTCTGTTATAAAAAAAATTTCAAAAATACATTTATAGATGTATGTCAAATATACTCGTGCTGCAAATTTCATTGAATTCAGATAACGTTATTTCAATGAAATTTTCAGTATGTATATGCAGTTTATATATAGCTTGTTTCTGTATGAACTGTTACAATTTAGTTTAAAAAATATTTTGATTAAAAAAAATATTGTGTTACTATCGACCGCCCCGTACTACGGGACGATTGAAACATTTTCTCCGGTTTCTGTTTTTTATTAATAATCTAGTTATTACTTGTTGCAAAGAGAAGTTACTGTGATTTGATAACGTCAGATAGCTACACAAGATTTTGATATAAGAATTTTTGTTGTAAATGTAATAGTTCTTGAGCAATTGAAGTCCGAAGTCGAATTGTTACTTCACACCCCGGTCTCCCCTATTTCAATGGCTTGGAATTTAATTAAATAATTAAGAATGAACTTTTCGAAAATAATTAATTTTTCCAATATTCATCTCTACTTCGGCATTTTGGAAAACTTTTTACCATTAAATTACAGATCTTTAAGAAGTATAAAACTTTGTATTTAAATTCTTTTTTATATCCTCTACCTTTTTAAAGATATTCCCGATATTATAACAAATCATTTCTTTAAGCTTGCATCTCAAAATCCGTTCCATTGTTGGAAAAAAAATGATTCATTATTTTTAGTTATTAAGAGCACCTGAACCATTAACTTCTACAAAATTTCAAATTAAACAAGATTTTTTCCCTTCGAAATATTACAATTTATAATTTTATCTATTTTTATACGCTGTGTAATAATACTTGTTAAGATTTCCATATTGTAACATAAGTTTAGATGCAAATCATATTTATTAATCATTCGTTGCATAATTTATTTAATTTTGAAAGAAAATATGTAAATTCGTACAAATGATATTAATAAGAAGATAGCAATGATTAAGTCCTTCTTCTTTAAAAAATTGATTTAAGGAAACTTCAAAAAAGGCAAGATATGTACTATTAATGATGAATTAATTGTGTCACACAAAATGTCAATTACAATAAAAAAAATTAAAAAAAAAGAAAGAATATGTTGCATGTTTGCAACACAATGCAACGAAGGGTTAACGAGTGTATTATTTAAATATAAATGTATAGCATTTAGTAGAATTCAATAAAAAATTGTTTTTTTTTGTACACGTAAAAAAAATTGTTCCTGTAAATGGCAGAAACTTCAGATACCAGGGAAAAGAATTGGCTCACGACCTAGAAAGCTTAATTACTTAAAGCGCTTGCCTGATAAGCGAAAGATACGGGTCCAAACCCTAGCCTAGCTATTTGATTTTCTCTTTTTCTTTGAAACAGGTCACCCAGTTATATTCTTTGCGATTATAGTAAAAACGTTTCGTATATAATTTACTTAAACAATCTAACTCCAAAAAATAGTTACCAACGAAATATTCTGTTAGATAATTATTTTAATTCTTCCAAAATTATTGATTCTTATTTGTACCAGAGCTGCATAGTCGGCTGTCAAAGTTTCTGATTCCGATCCTAACTTCGACTCCGATACAGTAAAGACTTGCTAAATGTTCGAAAGGATCTGCACGCTAAGTGTTCGCGGGTTATCCCCACCATTGGGAGGTTTCCTCCTGAAGCAAGCATGGGAGAAATATGACACCGCAAGGCTTCTCTTTCAAAATCTCTATCGAATTAGTATCGGTGAGATAACATAAATCCAGCGATGAAATTTTTTTATTTTTCATTTCTTTTTTATGACAATTTCATTAATGTATCGATGAATTCTTCCTGATTAAAATGGGACCAAACACGAAATTGTTACGATATTTTTAATTAATCCGAATAATCTTGAAATAATTTACTTTCTGTGAATGCATAGAAAGAAACAATGTGGAAAGAGAAACATTTAC
>SMSQ01024294.1:12054-24791 GCA_019453375.1 Ctenoplectra terminalis
ATAAATATATATTTGTTGTAGCGAGATTGTTGCCGTTGCGTATTTAGCAAATAAAAAAACTGGTTCTTACAAAAAAATATATAAGTTACCTGAAAGACGGTAAAATGTTATTGAACAAAATTGTAAATACATGATTGATTAGATAAGTTTCATGAAAAAGTGACAGTACTTCATTCTTTTCCAAGAAAACGCGAATAGATTTATTGCGCAACCTAATATATACAATAGGTATACAGGATGTCCCAAAATGTCTGTAAATTCCTTTACGGGTTGATTCCTGAGATGATTTCAAGCAACTTTTTCCTTTGTGAAAATGTCAAATTCGGCTTTGTTAACGAGTTATTAACGAAAAACACCGTCCAATTACAGCGAGAATGGCAGGCGGCTAGGCGTCAAGGAGATATAAAGGTTAACTCTATTTCTTTAAACGGAACGGTATGATTTTTTACTTACATTTCGACAGAATATTTCAAGACGAATACATTGACCTATTATTCAGGTCATTCAAGGTCACTTAAGGTTAACTGCAAGAGAAAATTGGTTATCTGAAAGCACTGTTCGAATACTTTTATGTCTTCCGTAGTTGTTCGTATATCGCTCTTGTAATTGCTAACAAGGGTCACAGAACATAAATAAACATCCAATCGCATTGTAAGCTTGTTTATTAGAAAATCAATTTTAAAAATCTGCTCGGGACACGTACCCTCGACCAAGTCTTATTGTTAGCTCAATTTATCCTTAAAAACTGCTATACTGATTGTCGTATTCATAACAACGTCGGTATTATACAGGGTGTCCCAAAAGGTCTGTAAGTCCCTTTAAGGGATGATTTTCTGCCCAATCACGGAGCGAGAAAAGCGGACGGCCGCTACCGAAAGCGTTGTGTCCGTGCCGCGCTTGTGCGAGTAACTCAGAATAAATTGAAAAATTAAGTTAAACTTACCCAATCGATAAAAAATTCTCCTGCTGCTTAAAAATGTGGGTCACTGTGTCACTGTACTGATCTTGACCCTTGACGAACGAAGTGATTTACGACATGCCAAATAGCTGGATCGCAGGTATACGACACCACCGACCGTTAAGGGACGTACGGTGAGGTCAACGTACCTACCGGTCGTCAAGGGTCTAGATCGGTACAGTGACATAATGACCTACATTTTCAAGCAGGCGAATTTTTTACTGATTGCGTAAATGTATTTTAATTTTTCGATTCATTTCGTTTTACTCATTGAATTCAAGCGCGGCGCGGAGACAACGCTCTCGCTGGTAGCCGGTTGCCTTTCTTGCTCTGTGATTGGTCGGTGTTTTTCGTTAATAACTCATTAAAAAAGCCGAATTTGACATTTTCGCAAAGAACAAAATTGCTTGAAATCATCTCAGGACCCCCCCCCCTCCCCATTTTTGGTTCCTTCACAGTGTCTGGAACACCCTGTATATACTATACAGACTATACTGGTATACTATAAGGACCTTCGCGAAAAAGAGTCGGGTGATCGGTATTTGGTTCAAGCTCCTCAATTATTGATAGTTTACGGTGTATCGCTCCCAGTATTGATTTATCAAATTCATTGCCTTTAAGAGCATCAAGTTATTTCTACTGTTAAGCTTTTGTTATTTGTAATTGTTAAGTTATTAATTGTAATTTAAAAACGCATGCTTCAGACAATATATGTATATTTGTTGGGGTAATAAGTATCTATATTTAAAAACGGTTTAATTTCCACTTGATTTATGACATGTTCACTTTAGTTCTTTCATACTGATTATCCGAAAAACCGCTTATCAGCACGGCTTTGTCTTCGGATAATCGACGTTCTGGTGTATACAACTAAATGACTAGCAGTTAATCTTCCTATTGTGTTTATAAAAATTTACTCCAATTGTCTAACAATTATGATTGGACACTTTTTTGAAAAATATAATAAAAAATTCATTCACATATTCTAGAATAGGTATAAAAAGAGATACACTCAAAAAATATGACTCTAATAAAGTTCCAAATAAAAAAATTATATATCAAGAAACATAGTTGGATAACATAGAGCCGAATATAATAGGAGAGTTAATTTACAGTATATTAGCACATAGATACTAGCGTTAAAATGTATCTGCAGATCTGCTTCTTTTTGACAGAATGTAATGTATGATTTTGTTACTTAACCCATTCGCTGCCAAGCCTAAATTATATGAAGTCATTCCCATTGCCAGTTGATTTTTGCTTAATTTAAATTTGTAAAAGATCATTCTCTTTAAATAAGAAATAAAGTATAATTTTTGTAAAAAATTTTATTTGTAGTATTTTTTCAAGTTTTTTACATTTCTATATTTATGTTTGTGGCCAAAAAAAATTTTCTAATTCAAAAGTCTGCATGTTATAACATATTTAAAGTAGAACGAGTATACTCGTCTTGGCAATGCATGACACCCTGCCAAAGACGAGTACACTGGTCCTTGGCAGCGAATGGGTTAATTGTTATTGTTACAGCTATGTGCAGCAGAATATTACAGTGAGTGATAAAATTATTATGACCACTTCGAAATAACTACTTATTCAAACTTTGTGCAAGAATGGAATTGAAAATACACTTGAAGTAATACCTTTCTTCAGTACAAAAATTATTCTTGGGTTTTTAATAATGTATTACCATGATTTTAAATCTGCTACAAATTATTTGAAAAATTGCTAAGATAACCTATCGTCTATAAGTATTTGATCACTTAGTGAAATCGAATCAAAAAGTTTTTATATCAAGCTTATAATGATTAGATATATTATAAATCCTAGGTAAAATGGATATAAATTTATATGATTGACATAGATGCGTAATCTGTACATAAGTGTAAGTGAGAAATACTGTGGGAAAAATTGCATTGAGATGCCTTATTTAAAATATATTTTGTATATTTTAGATAAACTGAAGGTGGTCAAATGCTTATGGACGATAGCGTATATCCTCATTCGTCGAATTAAATTTAAAGCTAGTAAATTTATATCAAAAATATAATAAGTGCACACACTACTACTCAATAATGTTAAAACAAGTAGCAATAATGGAAAACGCAATGAACAAAGATAATTTCACAAATGACTAGTATCAAGTCACACTGTTGTAAATGAACAATGGCAGCATAAAATGTTAGCCTATTACAAATATACCTCTTACCATACATTAACCCTTTGCCCTATAACCACGAGTCACACTCGTGGCGCCGATTCTCGATAAAATCAGCAAATACAAAATACGTGTAATATTTCAATACTTTGCATCTGACAGAGTGTCAAAGACGTGAATAACTATTGCTAATATGTATGAAGATTGAAGAAATCGTAAGCCAAGGGGTTAATCAAGTGAAGTAATGTCGCCGACAAATCAAAATGTAGTCAAACTGTCTGTCTACGTGTCAAGAACAAAAAAAAGTACCTATATATTTTTATTATTCAGGGCATAATATTACCAAAAATATAAAATATGTAACTCCGTCTGATCGTAATAATTTGATCACCCACTGTGTGATAAGATAAAATTGAATATTGCGAATAAAGTGCTGAGCTAACATGCAATAAAAATGACATTAAAGTCTATAAATGTCAAACCTTACGGAACTGTTTTGTTATTTAAAAAGTTTTTTATATTTGGGTTATTTCATTGCTAAACTATGCGAAAGACCATTATGTGTTCGTTGTATGCGCAATAACATGTTATACGTCACTGGTTGTACTTGTAATGAATTCTATGTACCATTCGTATTCCTTTCTTTTTATTTTAAATTGTTTTATTTTTGTGAATTCAGAATCGGATATCTATTATACGGTTATATGGAATATTAAAAACTGGTAATTGTAAGAGTCGCCACTACCTGCGACGGGACGGCGCCAGTAGATGGGCCTCTCAAGTGGTGGTGTGAATGTATTTATGGTTGCGAGTGAGACCGATCCGAGTATGTTTGGAAAAGTGTGACCGTGGACGAATCTTGGGTGGTCGAAAGAATGTTAGCGAAGAGTGTCTGGGTTATGTCTAGTGTATGTTTGAAACCGAGAAACTGGGCCGTGAGAATGAAGTCTACGTGACTGCGTGATTGGAAGGGATGAATGCGAAGATTTTGAGTGCGAGTGAAAAAGGAATGTATGTGGAAAAAAGATAGAGCGATTGAGGGATGTACATTTAAGCGAGTGAATGTTCGGGGCGCGAGAGATTGTATGGCAAGAGGGCAATAAGGAAAGAGAGTAGCGAGGAGAGACATAGAGTGATTAAGAGTATTGTTTAGTATTGTTAAACTTCAGTTATTATTATTTTTATTGTTATTTAATAAACAAAATAATTCCCACGCTCCACAGAGCTCGATTATTCTGACAAAGACTTCAGAAAGTGTTAGTGACTTCCGTTTTTCCGTATCTTCCGTATCTTCCGTATCTTCCGTTCTTCCGTTCTTCCGTTCTTCCGTTTTCCGTTTTTCTTCCGCTTTATTTCCATCTCTCTCTCTTTTTCCTCCCTTACATAATTATAGTAAACGCAAAACACTATGGATTAAATAAGTACATTTTTCTAGTATGGTTAATTCAACCAGTGTCTTTTTACGAATAGTGTATTTAATTTTAATACACTAATAGCAAATTATTATTAATAGATAATTTCAATTTACAACGTGTCGATTCCTTAAGTAGGTAGTAAATATTACTTTCAGTCATTAAACTGTCATTAGTTTACACGTTTTAGTAATATTTATGTACCATCGCTAGAAACTGATCAAGTCGACAAGTTTATTAGTGTCCGGATACTCATGAGTGTTTGTAGGAAGGGATATGTATACAATATTCTCGATTATACAAAAGAAATTTAATTTAATGAAAACGTCAACAAACATAACAAAAATACGAAGATATTAATTATTATAAAAGCAAGACATAGCAACTGATCGATCGAACGAACGCACACTGAGTAATTCTTCACCTTTATTTTTTTCGGCTCGCACGCATCTCTCTCTCTCTCTCTTTCTCTGTCTTTCGCTGGCAGCCGCTCGCTTTTCTCACTCTGTGATTAGTCAATGTTTTTCATTAACACGTTGACTACCATGGGGGTCACCGGTGGCTGGCACTCGACTTGGCTACAGCGCTATGGGGGCCATCGGTGACCGGCGACGCGACCAATAGTAAAATACATAATTAGAGTAAATATCGATACTGATAAATTTTAAAATAATATCACTGTTACTATAATGGTTTGAAGAAATTAATGCCGGACAGAACATGCAAAAATAATTTTATCAATACAAGGAAAATATACATATTATTTTTTTCAACATGATATACATCGCTTAATAAGAAATTCATGTTGGCGCCATGGGTAAACCACGTAAAATTCGCGCGGTAGACAACATGTTAATAATACGTTAACAAAGCCGAATTTGACATTTTCGTAAAGGAAAAAGTTGCTTGAAATCATCTCAGGTCCTTTAACACGTTGACTACCACGGTGGTCATATGTGACCGGAGATTGTTACTCCTGTAGCGTCACGGTGGTCATCGGTGACCAGGGTGCTTCAAATGTTTATAATTGTAAAAATTAAATGTAGATTGATGGTTAATGAATTTTGAACGTGTACTAGTTTGAATAGCACACTGTTCAACAATTAAAAATTTTTATTAGAAGATCAAAAATGACAGATTCATGTTTATCAAATGTTCTATCTATCGGTGTGGCGTCTTGAGCCATGGCGTCCTGAGCAAAACATGTGATTGCGACGTGGTGGTCAACGTGTTAAGGGTCCTTCACTTTGTTTGGGACACCCTGTACATGTCTATTCGATACTCGCAATTGTACCGTTTTATAATGTCTGCCACTGTACTCTTGCTTAAATTTAAAAGAGCGCCGATTTCCCGATAAGATTTTCCTTTTTCATGGTTGAAAATGACTAACTGTCGCACGTCAAACGAAGTATTTTTGCTTTTCCGTTTCATGTTCAAAATTTCTAACTGATTGCAATGACTTTCGAATAACAACTGATATTTCGAAGCATGCTCTATATCTTGTTTAATATATGCTTGTAAACACCACTAAAGCTGAAGAAATGTAACTAAGAAATATGACTATATTAATATATTATTTATTACACGACAAATTATTTAGTTTCAATAAGTAAAATTTACGTTATTTTCAAGAAGAATACATGCTTTATTGTAATAAAAAACAAAAAATACGTTAATTTAATTATGGTTAACTATACAGAGTAGTAATGGATAGAATACTATAGTGTCCGAATATTAATAAGAGTCACTGTACTTTGAAGCAAATGTACCTAGCATTTTTAGTATTTATTTAGTTTTATTACAATTTTAAATTATTATAAACATTTTTTTTATAGAATTTATTAACACAGTGTCGGAATCGGTAATTTTTCTTCTGATTCCACAACTTCAATTTTGATTCCCCAGCCCTGGTTTGTATTTATTAACTCTTTATGCTCTTAATCATACTCAATATTTTACCTCAACTGGATCGTATTTAGTAAACTATTTTCAAACGCTATACGGAATTTGCCTTAATTATCATATTTTTATACTCAGTAACATATCCACATTGACAAATTCCTATAAAATTTAATTTATAAAATTTAATTTTAAAATTAATATTAATATTAAATTTATAAAAAAATATGGTTCGTGGATTAAAACAGAAAGGAACGGAGTAAAGTGGAATGTCGAGTCCAGGTCGACACAGGAGTGTAAATGGTTAACCCTAGAACAGAGATGGCAATTACATGGCGCGCCAGAAAATTTTCCTGACACCCCAAAAAGTTGAAATATCAATAAAAATAAATAATTAATAATTTTTGTGACATTTTGTATATTGAATAAATATTGTATTCTACATCTATATTTTCTTCATTATTTATTACAAATAACAAAATTATATAGATACTACGTATAAAAACATAAGGTACTGGTACTCGAAAATATTTCTATTTCAATTTACTTTAATTTTGGCACTTTGATAAAATCCTATTTGCCATCCCCTGCCCTAGAATGACACTGTTGTATTTCCTAGTTGTATCTAATACTAGTAGGTAGTTCTGGATACACCTGTAATGAAATCTGACTATCTCAAATGTTGTATAAGTTTTAAAAATCTGTTCTGTACTATTTTTCAAGTATCTTTAAAAAAGACAATTGCAAAGTTTATAATAAATTTAATTGATACTATGAAAAATATGCTAAAAAAGTCTTGCCTGTGTATATTTGTTTTGAAAAATTATTTAAATTATCAATAAAACATCTTTCGTACCACCCTAGTTAAAGCAGACAGCTAGGTATCCTGTTTCGGATGGAATAATTTGCATATTAATTTCTATTTGCATAATTGATTCTAAATAATTAAATAGCTGGTGGGGCCTAGTAATGTGCTGCTTTAATGAAAACTTATAAGTGATCTCAAAGTTTAGTTGTCGGGTCCATAGCCCAGTGAGATCGTTTCACATCCATCGACCTGTAACGAACATACATCACTGTTACTTAAATACCCGTTTAAGAAACTACCTAATTCCTCCTCGGCGTACAAGTTTCCAGAATAAGTTCGTACATAAAATTAAGATTCACAAGGCGTGAAGTCAAAGGAGCCTACGGTGTCAGATTAGTTCTTACTCTCTCTTCTGTTTCAGTAATTTTGTTACACATTCCAAGAATATAACTCAGCTTAAACCATAACTCTAATAATTTCGTTTAATCGAAATTCAAGTTTCGAAAAATTTATTGGAATGTACACTGTCCCTCATAAGTATCTGGACGCTTTGGTCGATTTGTAACAACCGTACATCGATCTTATTAATAATATACAAATTAATAACAAATTGATGACTAACACCAAAAATTGTCACCTTCTAATGAAAATAAAGATTATAAAATTTAAATTATCTATTAGAAAATTTATTAATAGCGTATTAAACTTAAATAACGCGAATCGTCGATGTATCCGCGAAATTAAAATGCGATTGAATGAATTAATCATAATTATGTTTTTATTAGCTTCGAATAACCTTTTTTATATACTCCATAGCTTAAAAATTAAACAATTTAAAAATAAGGAACTTGTAAAATAAAAAAAGTGCTCCATAAAATTTGTTAACTACGGATGAAAATGTTATTGTTGCATATTAGTTTTTAAAAATCAATTTTATCGTATCATAATATTTCACTCTTTCTACTTACAATAATAATAAAGAATAAAATAATCGCAGCTAATTTTACCTACAATTTTATAATAAAATTACATCGTCTCAAAAATAAGAAAGTGTCCTGATATTTTTGAACGGTAATGTATATAGGGGAAGGGACTGGGCCTAATTGATTATTTCCCTCTAATTGTGAGACACTATCAAATATAGATGGTGTATTATTTTACAATATTAAAGCAAATGAGTGATTTAGCCTCGCTATTTAAATTGCAATAGTGTGACTTGATGCCAGTGTAGCAGGTGAAAGAAGGAAGGTCGTTTCGTCCGGGGCCTGGTTAGTGGACTCGTCAATAGGCATCCTAGCAGGCCCGTGCTTTAGACGCGGGGATGTTGAAGTTAGGAGAGGGATCGGTTTAAGTACTAATCGTATTGTTTTCGAGGACTTGCGAGAAAGTCGGTGTTGTAGATCCCTCTGGTGGCGGAGTGTAGGAAGGCTGCTACACTAGTCATTTATGAGATTGTTTTTTTTCACTTGTGTTTTACTTGATCGTTATTTGTTTTAACATTATTAAGTAGTAGTGTGTGTACTTATTATATTTTTGATATACATTTACTAGCTTTAAATTTAATTGATACCTTAACAATTTTTTAATTAATTTGTAGCAGATTTAAAATCATTGTTATACATTATTAAAAATCTCAGAATAATTTTTGTATTGAAAAAAGGTGTTATTTCAAGTGTACTTTCAATTCCATTCTTGCTAAAAATTTGAGTAAGTAGTTACTTCGAAGTGGTCATAATAATTTGATCACCCATTGTAATCCGTCCACTATACATGATTCTATAGTGCCTTAAAGATGGAAAAGCAGAAACAATATTTTTGTGATATTATACTGTTCTACTTTAGAAAGAACAAAAATGTATGCGAGATACCGCGTAAAACTTGTAAAATTTACGGACAAGGGGCTATTTCCGATGATACAGTTTGAAGGTGGTTTGTAAAGTCTCAACAAAATGATTTTACTCTGAAAATCGAAGCGCGATCTGGGCGTTTTTGCACTATGAACGAGGATATACTGACGCAAACTTTTATCGAAAATCCTCAATATACGGTGCAAAAACTGGTAGGCAAATTAAAAATTTTCAAAAAACATCGCGCATTACCGTTTGAAGAAGTTGGGCTACGTGAATTGCTACGATGCTTAGATTCGAATCAGGTCATTACGGTGATAACGCACGGCCACACATTTTGGTGAACATTCGCAGAAAACTTTCCCAAGGGATATCAGTTAAGTGTTCAAAAAATATTTGGCACATATTTTTTTTAATTGCAATCGTCAATATTTAAAAAGTGAAAGTAGCTCTCAAAGTTATGGATGAAAAATATATATTTTCCTTAATATTTCGAAAAATATTTACACTACAGGGTTAAAGCAGCTCGACGATACAACCGTGATTCGGATAATCGACGGCTTAAACAATTGACGCTCTACAGTATTATTATAATATATTTTGTATTTTTGGTCGTATTATAATTTCCATAATAGTAAAATACACGCATTGAAAAATATGTCTTTATGCATGACTCTACACCACGTTATAAACAAGGACAACAATTTACCTTGTTAAAAAAAAGTGTTATCGTGGCTTGGAAACTCACAGGAATAACTAATAAAAAGCAACTGATATGGAAACTTATTTCAGTATGACATCGTGTCGCAGGATTAAAAAAAAGCTGAAAAAATATTGAAAATATATCAGAGGGTATTCAAGGAATTATGGATCCGAATGGTAACATGATAAAATATTAATATATATACAGGTAGCCCTCCTACAACACGGCATCTTATAACACGATTTCGCTATAACACGATTCATAAATTTCAGAAACCCTCCTACAACACGGTTTCGTTCTAACACGATAAGAAAATTGCAAAAACGTTTGTACAGCACTTTACTTCTATAGCCGAGGCGAGGCTTGCCGTTTTAAAGTTACAGTTTTGCGGAAAGTATTTCTTTTTATCTCCGTGGCCTGAAAACAAAAGTGTCTCACGCTTGTACATACATTCATATTTTTAATAAAAATTGAGTTACTTATGTAGAATTTAAAAAAAAATTTGTTTTTAATAAGTTTTCGGAACGTAACCCCCCTTTTTGTACTGGTTCTGGATCTCATACAACACAGTTTCACACAACACGGCATTTTCTAGGAACCAATCTACCGTGTTATAGGACGCTTACCTTTTGTATACGTTTTGAAATCCTTGTTGTGTATCATTAAAAATATCACGACACTTTTTGTAACAAAAGCAAGTTTCATTTTAAGTGTATCTTCAATTTCATTCTTGTCCAAAATTCAGATGAGTAATAATCTAGAAGCGATTATACTAATTTGATCGCCTATTGTAAATAATTAGATTACCTTTGAAAATGAATAATATCAAATTTTTCGTTAAATCACTAATTTGAGGTATCGAAACGTCAGATTACCTTTGAAAATGAATAAAATCAAATTTTTCGTTAAATCACTAATTTGAGGTATCGAAACCTCAGATTACTCAATCCTTTCAATTTCCATCAAAAGTACATTTCGCTAACCGGTAACCCTCCATATTCATGATTCACGGTTCGACCTTTGAGCTTCGTTTCCCGTTTTACCACAGCTCCAGTTACAGAGATTGTGTTCATTCGAGTAAACGTCTTCAAACCGCGTCAGTGTATATGTATATAACTTTAGAGATGGGTTCCATCGTCGCTTCCGACAAATCGTCACCCTGTTCGATCAGACGAATCGATTTCCAGAGCTACCCTCTAAGCTCTAGGTCGAGCTTGTCGGTCCGTATTCGTTTGCACGATCGAATATCCGAAGAACAACTCAACTGGTTCGTTTACGGTATGAAGAAGAGGAAGAAGGGTCGGGGCGAAAGACGAATGATAGGAAACGAGCGGAGACGAAACGCCCGGAGGTAGTTGTCCCAGAATCAATCTTCTGCAAGCGAGGACACTCTTTCTTAACTGCAAGAGGAGAAGTTCCACTGACACGGAAGCAGAAACTATGGGCTTGGAGACGTCGCCGCAGTAATTGCACGCCTCTCGAGCAATGAAGTCTTTCGTAACTGGATTTCTTGGCTCTATTCGTCCTCTGGTTTCACTGCGGTTTGGTGTTTTTCAATGTCCGCGACACGCTGACACTCTGTCTCCCTTTCTGTTTTAATAGACCATTACTACATTTTAAAATGGTAGAAATATGGATAACAAATAGAATTGCACTTTGGAAATACTGTTAAAAAGTCACACTAGACCAGGGACGAGCAACCTATTTTCTACAACGGGCCAGATACAAATTTTAAAATGTTGCGCCGCATTTAAGAAGCTTATGATAATACAAACACTAAATGATAAACTCAAATTATCCCTTTATTAACAAAATAAACCTAGTATAAAAATTTGCAGGAATAAGACACTCGTTAATAGAAATACTATTTAAAAAACGGCGAAAGATATACGTGGAAAAAGATTATCTATAACGTCGGCATTATTTCCAAAAATTAAGTTAACACGCCTAGCGTACAATGAGGCTACGGGACACTGTAGGAATTTTTAAAAGTCAAAATGTAAAATCTTTGAGGAGCCGCGGGTTGCTCATCCCTGCACTAGACGACGATGAGCTTGTTAAATGATGCTAAATTTTTTTCTATCTTTAATGATGTGGTGTCGGAATGTTTCCGACGCTTTTGTGTCATGATCACCGACGAGTGATCGACTGTTTGTGTCTGTGTTACATGCGAGACGATCGGTGGCGTGTGTACACGAGAGAGAAATTTTCGGACGACGAAAAACGGCGTCGCAGCGAACGGAAAGAAAGCAGTTTGTTTCGTGACGTCGCACAGTGGACGAAATTCGGACGGCGATTCTAGCTGATAACAAATCAGACTCGTTAGAGACGGTTTCCTATATCAGTTTTTATGAGATCGTTGCAAAGAGTGAGACCTGAGTTTTCAAATTCACAACGATTTGTATCGCGAAAAATGTTTTTAAGCTTTTTCAGTTATATGCATTATACAGGATGTCTCGAACAAGATAAAAATCCCTTAAAGGGGTAATTCCTGAGACGATACCAAACAAATCTTTTGAAAAAATGTCAAATTCGGCTTTGTTAACAAATTATTAACGAAAAACACTGACCAATCACAGAGTGGAAACGAAGAAGATCTAATTGTCATATTCTCGTTTGCTTGTGTCAGTGGAGAAACATGTTCGTGAAAATTGATTCATTCTTCAAAACGATCTCAAAAATTTCATTGTACGATTTTTTTTACAGCTACATTTTAAAGATTGTTAATCTTTCGACCAAGTGTTTACTTTCGACGTGGTTTATTCAATGAAATTTTTAATGTATTTTTAATCATACCTTTTTCGAAAGATTACTCAGTATCTGAAAATCTCATAAAATTCAAAATTCTATAAAATAACAATAAGTAAAAATAGACAGGTGGTTTTTATAGGTATTGTTGGATGACCAACCTAGGTACACAGGCTGACTTATGCTAAAACAGATAATTGCGATCAG
>SMSQ01024295.1:0-12226 GCA_019453375.1 Ctenoplectra terminalis
AAGACAATTCTCAAATGATCACTTTGCTTAACCTTTTTCCATAAATGTATAATAAAAAATCCTATTCATCTTTCGTTTCATTCTTAAAGTAAATCACGTTTATTATAATTGCTTTCGTGACTTTGATATAGAACACGAGAGATTTGTAACGAAAGAATTTAGTCGACTGTTTCCTTATTCCCGATCGCCTCTTCGGGTATGTAAAGCTAATGCTTTGAGTCATTAAGGTACATCCTTTGAACGTCTCCATAAATATTCGCTAATGCGTTCGCAAATGGCACGTTCCACTTAAAGATTCATCAAACCAGCTATTTTTTGTACAATGTAATTGCTCGCGGAACGATAACCAAAGATAAATCATCCCGTGTATAACGAAGTCAATAATTAAATAGACCATCGTTGTATTTTACGTAATTATTTGTTATTTCCTTTTTATTGAATATATTAAAATCAAAATTTGTTAAAACTATTGATAATATATTCGATACGATTATGAAAATTTTAAACGTTCGAAAGTTTACTATAAATTTCAATAATGTTAAACAAAGCTATTTTTTTTTTTATGGTTTAATTTAGTTTACGTATATTTTCCTCAAATTTATTTGCGAATAAAATATTTAGATTTCTTTTGTAACGATTGGTATATAAATTGTAATTAAACAGACATAAAATAATCTGAATTTTGAAAACATTTATTAAGTTACGAAAACAATATCCTTCTCGTGTAGTTTAAAATTATTTCACAATTATGCAATTAAATATCTTGCAATTCTGCAATTATTTAGATACATATAATAAAATACTTCGCAAAATTTTGCGTACACAAAATAGTACAGTTTAATTCGTTCCATTATCCATGCATTAATTTTAAAAACTGTCTCAATTTGAAAAAAAAGCAGATATTTAATACACAATTAAAACAATAAATTACACACATTAAACAACAGTTTGTTCGTACAATTATCCCCAAACTATCCGCCTAAAACATAATTTTCATTCCCTATACATTCCTGTTTATTAAAAAAATACTATATTTAAATTAGTACTATGATATAAAAATATTTAATTTTTTATTTACACGCCTATGATTGTACACAAAATTATGTTCCGTTGGATATTTTTTATAACTGTATTTATTTAAAAGAATAAGGAAATATTAAAAAAAAAATGAAACAGAATTAATCCCAAGAAAGATCCAAAGACCTTAAACCCGTTGCTTGAAAAATAATTCAGTTAACGGATTGATTACCAAATACTTTCCTCCGCTGGTTGTATCCTCGTTACAATTTGTTCTCGGCTCAAAAAAGCATCAGCAGGTATCGCTCTAAAGTCAGTGGACTCTCTGACTGTCCTCGAGGACCGCTGACTGAGCTCGCAATCGGATCAGGAGCTGTGCCGCATTGCGGGGTGCAGCTCCTACCCTCTCTTTTCCTCGCTCTATCTCTTCTTCTTCCGCTTGGATCGTTCCTTACCGCCCTCCTCGAACGTGCATTGACAGCACGCCGGCAAGCATTCCACGTCCTTTCAAGGGATCCCTTCGTTACTCGTCCTTTGCCCCGTAATTACCGCAAGAATTACAGAAGCCCGACCAGAAGGAATCGTCATTGGTATTTCATCGGCGAAGTAAATCCGACATGAAAGAAGGGTATTGAACGATCGCGAGGAATTTTATGTATGTTCCGGGAAATTCGAATGTCGGGGCCGAATTTAAGCTTTCTAATCGCTGCTTATGTCAATTAAACGAAAATATATTCGGTCGGATGTTCTCAGCGAATTTCGGTTGCTAATGATGACTGTTCTATTTATTTATTTATTTATTTATTTAGAAGAAGCATGATACAAAGTAGACATAAACGTAAGCATCGCGTTTCGGTTGCTAATGATGACTGTTTTATTTATTTATTTAGAAGAAGCATGATACAATGTAGACATAAACGTAAGCATCGCGCACAGTACATTCGGTTTATTTATACGGGCTATCGTTTCTTTATTTTATTTTAAATAGTTTCGTTAACTATTTAAATTGAAATAATTTTTCATATAAAAGTTACTTGATTTCATCGGAAGGAATTTAAAAAGATACTTCTATTTCTTTTTACATTTTTATTTGAAGAGATATCAAGAGATTTTGTAACCTCTTAGCTACCGAACGCCACTACAGTAGTTTTCGCATGTAATTTTTTTTTTGAACGGTAAGACTCTATAGTGGCTCATAGCTTTCACTCATTCAGAGGCTGGCAGTATCGCTATGCAACGGTATGTTCATATAGTGTTACGATTTTTAAAATTCTTTATGTGACAATTAATAAAATAAAGTATAATTTATTCATTAGTAGTACGAAGCACTGCTGGATATGAATTTTGTTGCTAAACTTTTTTGCACAATTTGTATTAAATTTTGTCGTACAGTGGTATAATTTTGCGAAAAATCTCACCGTAGCTAAGAGGTTAAATGAAGCTGTTTATTTTTAATATTGCCAATTTATTAGCAATTTCCAAGATGAATTTAACAATGCGTACAACGATTATTTCTGATTGTTTTTAATTTTTATAAATGTTAGTAGTAGGCGTCAACTTTGGCAGCGTTGGGCCAATAAGTATTCGACGTTATCAAATTAATATCTCGCGTTTGATCTGTATTTTGATAAATTATTTTATTTAAAGAATCTAAATGTATTATTATTTTCGCAAGCTAATTGTAAGATGAATATGTTTTACATTCATGTTGCAATAAATTTTGTCGATAGAAAAGAATGTACAGAAATTCACGAGTTACCGTTATAATTAAACACGACAAGAAATTAATTAACAACAAGCGATATTATAATAGTAATTAATAACGGAAGAATTAATTTCACAGTTAGCGACGATCGCTTGTTTGACGGTTGAAAATTTCACCGTCAAACTTTTCTTAAAGTGAATTCCAAATGGCATTTAGCTTCTGGCCCTTTGAATTACTGATCAATACCTTTTGCCTCGCTTTCCTTTGCCTTTAAGCTTCTCGAACACGTTATTCGTGGAATTAACGTCTACGTATCTTGGTTCAAGGCTCCTTTTGCAAGGAAATTGCGAAGACTTTGCTATCGAGGTTGTTTATGAAGTCTTTTGAAATTGAACCTAGCAAGGATCTGTGAAACGAAATTCGTAGAATGAATCGAGAGAGAAATATTACATTTCGTTGCTTTTTCAAGCCGATATTAGCGAGTTTCATTTCGCCAAAAGGTTCAGATTGCGAAAATCTTTTTTTTTTAATTTCTGTCGAATCGTCTCGACGACTGCAAATTAACGAAATCTACCAGTAATTATTGTCACCGGGTGTTATTTTAACACTAGAACTATCAAACGATTAAGGTACACTTGTCTGTAAAAAGAAATTAAAACGATGAGACTTCGAATAGTAAAATAGGTACATAGTAGTGACTAATGAAAAATAGTAAAATAGGTACATAGTAGTGACTAATGAAAAATAGTAAAATAGGTACATAGTAGTGACTAATGAAAAATAGTAAAATAGGTACATAGTAGTGACTAATGAAAAATAGTAAAATAGGTACATAGTAGTGACTAATGAAAAATAGTAAAATAGGTACATAGTAGTGACTAATGAAAAATAGTAAAATAGGTAAATAATAAAATAGCACGAGAATCCGAATCCTTATGTCTAAGTTCTGTCCGTCCAGGGTTCTATACTCGAATATAATTTTGTAGGTGGGAAAACTGTCTTGACCAATCTTTGTTGGTTATCTCTTTGCGGCACAGGATTTCAGATAATAAAATAGACTCGCGTTGCATAGAAATTTGATTGCGTTTTAAATGAAACAAAATTGGTATATTATTATTAACCCGTTGGCTTACGATTTCTTCAATCTTTACACATATTAGGAATAGTTATTCACGTCTTTGGCACTCTGTCAAACACAAAGTATTGAAATATTACACGTATTTTGTATTCGCTAATTTTCAACATTGTAAATTTAAATTACAGTTAAAGCTAAAATTGAACTTTATCATAAATATTGTGTCTTTTTATTGTATTTTATCCAGAATCAACGCCACGAGTGTGACTCGTGATTATAGGGCAAAGGGTTAATAAAGGAATCGCATAATGTAAAAACATAAAATAATAATAATTTAATTGAATTTGTTATAAGGTGTGACTCAAATAGTCCCATCGTGGCACATGAATGGTACTTATTAAACCACATTCTTTTCCCTAAGTCAAGGTGCGACTAAAAATGTCCCACCATGCATTACGATGCATCAAAAAGGTAGGACACATTTAATCCCAGCGTGCTCCAAAGAGTTATACAAGTTCGGGCGTTTTCTAAAACAACTGTCCTCGGGTGGTGGAAATATTTTCGTTGCGTCGAGTACAGGTAAAAGTCTAGCGTCCATGTGCTCGTCCAGTCCGTCGTCCAAGGGATAAAGATTATGATACGTCAATTGCCATTGAGCAAAGAGGCCGAACGCTTAAGCTCCTGATTAAATTTGCGACGCCTCTCCCGGTTGTTAATTTAATTGCATGCAAAAAAAAGAAAAAAAAGGCAAAATAGACAAACCCTCAAAAATAGCAACTGGCTCGTCCGTATAAACTCGTGGTAGTCCGTTATCCTAACAGTAGCATATACTATAGTACAAGTATAGTTTGCAATTCATTTTGCTAAATATACGGCTCCACGAACATTGTGGGAGCTAAACACTCTCCGTTCCGTACTTTTCAAATTCCTTATCCATATTCATCGACGCGAGATAGCGCGACCACCGCTCCTTTTCTCAAGTCGGCATCGCCGACGATAAATCGGCCACGAGTCCGCCGCGCGAAATTTAACTCCCGGCTCAATTTATGCTCGCTCGCGACAAACTGTTCGCGAGGTTCGCGCGCTTGTAAACACTAGTCGCGAGGACAGCGAATGGTGACTTACAGTCGAAGTTTGCGTGAAAGAAGCATTCACGTGTTTACCGCGGCGCCGGCGAAGGAAGTGTGTCGCCTAAACTTTATGAAACACGACGCTGTTTATTGCGAGAGAGTCGGGCGCGAACACCGGCCTCGCACAAATCCCGAATCTCCTTGTCCGGTCGCTGGACGTTTTGCACGGGAAAACATTACGTCCTTCCGAAACAAAACGTCCGAAAACCGTGGCTCTATTTCAGTGGCAAACTTCGAAGTGACCGACACGTTTTTTGCTTCTCGACGAAGCGTTTATGGTTTGTTGGAATCGTTACCGAGTCGACGCTCGACGATTTTGATAAAAGTTTGGTATGATGGATTAATGTAAGGATTAATTAAATAGGAGAAAAAGGTTTATCTAAATCAGGGACGAGCAATGTTTTTTTGCAACGGGGCAGCTGCAAATTTAAAAATGTGCGCGCTGTATGTAAGAAACTTACGATAATATAAAAACTGAACGATGAACTCAAATTATCTCTTTATTAACAAAATAAACCTGGTACAAAAAATTGCAGAAATAAAACACTCATTAATAGAGATACTATTTAAAAAGCGGAAAAAGATATGTATGTGGAATTTTTAACACGGAACCTACCAAAGCGGTCAGATGACCGTTTCATAATTTCTTGTCCAAATTTTATAAATTATTAAGGATGCACTTTTGAATATTTTTATGCCATTTTCTGTAAAATATATGGTTAAAGATTTGTTTCCCTAACATTGTGTATTTTTCCAAGTATTTATTATTGTTACTTCTTTGATACAAGCAGGTGTGGTTTAATCGTCGGTAGGTTTAGTGTTAAAAGTTAAAATGTATAATCTTTGAGAGGCCGCGGGTTGCTCATCTCTGATCTAAAGCGACTGTAAAAAATAAAATCAATTAATAACATTGATGTGTATTAGAAACATTAACACTAGGTTTACGGGCATTGATTGGATCATTTTGATGAGTACATTGAAATACAAATTTTTTGTAATATCATTAGTTCGGTTTACTTCGAATTAATAAATTTCTATAAGCAGAAATTTATTTAGTCCATTTTTATATATAAATTTCATTTTCAGTTTATATTTTTCTCACGCATGATTGTTAAACTTGAGCGCGAAATTTGAACTGCGTCAAATTGACGGGTTCCGTAAATCTAGTGTTAATGTGTATTAGAAACATTGATGTGTCCCAAAAATTTCTTTCGTTACCTTCACGCAGTGATTTCGTCTAACAATGTTCATACAAACGTGCAGAGCCTCGTTCGTTAAACGAGAGATTTAGGAAGATAATCGAGTAAAATAGATGCTGTATAAAGTAATAACATATTCCAAAACATAAAATATAATTCGTCCATTACCTATTAACGAAACGAAAGAAACTTTTGGGGCAAGCTAACATTATCGGGTACTGATAAATGTAATTGAAAATCATCTTTTATTTTATCTTTTCAATCTTCCGACTAATGCGCGCACGAACCGCGAATATTATTGCGCAAGCAGAATCGAGCGAGAAAAACACAGCACACGCACAGAAATGATTTGTCATCGGTTTGGTTTTCGACGTGCACGGACATAAATTTCCGGACACGGAAGGAGAAATCGTGCGTCGTCGCGCGGCATTTCCAGGCTGGACAATTTATGAAATTGCGATACCAAAGTAGCTAAATATTTCGTTGCTCCGCAACGAGCTTGTGGAAACGCGCCTCGTTCGTGTTTCCCTTTGTCGAGCTTTCCACTGTTTACGAGCACTTGTAACGTTCGAATCATTTGTTATGATGCACAATATATAATTATAAATGATAAAAAAAAAACTACTGAATATAATAAACGAAGAATAGGAAGAAACGAAACGTTCAAAGATAAAAAAAAATGGTGTGAGGAGATCTGTAACAGTGTGAAATAAGTGAAACAGAGTCATTAATAATAGAAAATAATAAAACAAAATCACATGTGCCAATTATTGTATTAAAATCATCTAGACTTAATCTTATTTATACAAACATAAAAAAATAATCTTTTCCGCTTTAAAGGAATAACGAATAAAGAAACAAATTAATTTTCCCTCGTCGATCGCGTAATAAAATGATGCGAAAGAAGGTTTGGAAATAAAGGTTCAAAATAAATTCGCCGATTAATAATCGTTAAAATAATCTCGATCCAAATAAAGGATTGACTTCTGTTCGCGAAAGAGCGTTTCGCGCGATCGATCTTCGGAACGATCAATTTTTGCGTGTTCTTGTTAACCCGATTTCGATTCGACGAGGAATTTTGTCTCGATTCAACGTACGTCGCGATAGACGAAAAAAATAAAAAAAAGAAAGAAACTTCCCATTCGTAAAGACAAATCGATTCCCAATCGTTTCGTCTCACGAAACACTCGTTATTCATTTCACGAACGAAAAAGCACCAGGAAGACCGGATCGTGTGATGCGGAAAAAGAAGTCGTTCGAATGATTTGTCATCGGTGCAGTTCCTCGAGATAAGAATGTGAATTACGGGAGCGATGTAATCGCTTTTATTTTTTTTCTTCGTTTGATAGATCGTTAAAACGGTTAATAAAAGTTTTCGATCCTTTTAGCGAGGTATTTAGTTAGTTCTTTATTTATTACAGGACGAATCGAAACGAATCGGATCCTTTTCTTTCGATAATGAAATATTAATAGTCAGTATTTGGAAAGTTAACTTTTTATTAGAAATTCGTAATTAATATCCATTTAATTTGAACGTTAATAATACAACTTTTTTTTTTAACCCTCTATAGCCCGAATTTTGTTTGTTTATTGCAGAAAAAATTACAATTTATTACAGTTTTTCACTTTGATTTGAAAATGTTTTAACTAATAATTACCGTAGATGGATCGTGGTGTCGCTTCAGTAATACAGTAATCAAATTTAATAGTGCAGTGATAACTAAAGAAAATTAATTTTTTAAAATATAGATACATCAGTGAGTAACTTTTAAGTCACACGCTCCCATAGAGGGTTAACTCAGTGATCTGTCTTTCAACTGAATTCTTATTTATCATTGTTGGATTCCGGGGTCACAGAATCGAGTTCAACTTAATAATATTTTTGTACAAACAAAGATTTACTCCAAACTGTGGTTCTGAGTGAAATTACAAGGGAGACGTGTCGCGTGCTCTTTGTTGAATTCTAATGCTGGCGCTTTGCAATCCTTAAGGTATTTATATCTTTTGGAAATGGGAAGAGTGGATGATCTAGCCCCTTGATGAGCCATCCTAGGCAGAGTCAGACCCCGACCCTTAGCACGGCTGACTCGTCTTAGGACCAATATTTTCCGTGACTAAGATTGGTCCGCGAGTCCCATCTCTCTAGGTCCTATCGCTCTAGGCCTAGTCATCCAACATCATGCATGATATTTATCGTATCATTTTCAAATAAAACAAAAAGAAATATAGGGAGCAGAATGGTTACAATCGGTAGCGTGTATGGTTTCGTGACACTCGATTTAATAATTTATACAGTGAAAATGAAAACATGAGCCGTTAATGTATGATCGTTAAATATTTAACGAACATTTCAAGGTAGAGCAATAATTGTCGCACTGTAGAGTCGGAGTTATTACATTAATGAAATACATATTTAATAAGAACAATTTCCGGGAAATTTCGTTTCAACGAAATCAGCATACGCGTGAGGAAAGTATTTGCGTAACATCTTTTAAAAAAAGCCGAAACACCTCGTAAATGCGAAGTACGTATTTACGCGGGAAACGTGATTAAAAGCGTAAAAAGGTTGTGTAGCAAAATGTTGCGGCGGAGAGCGTTTAAAAAATAAATTTGAAAAATCGCAGCGTCCTCGAATCGATCGGAACCGGCATTGTATAAATTGAATTTACCGTCGATTGTGTATTAAATTGTTAAAGTGTATTAATAGTAAAAAAAAAGAAAAAAGCGAAAAAAAAAAATTGTTCTCGGTTTTATAACACGAGAGCGGTTCTTTTTAGCGATTAATGAAAACTCGAGAGCATGTCGCGACCACATGAAAAAAAATATGGTCGCGATGTAGGATACCATGGGCTGCGCTACGCTATGGGCTCGTGAATAATTTAAAAGTAGGTAATTTACAACGTGGTCACATCAAAGCAACTAACTTATTGGCAAAATAAAATACAAAAGTGCACCGGAAACCAGAAATACGTACGCTGTACACGAGACGCATAAATAGAAGCTTAAATCTCTGACTGGATGGAAGCTTGTTCGTGATACTATAAAGTTTTGTTATTCGCGTACTCAACGATATATCTTTTTCCGTTTTAAAAAATTCATATTAATTAGACTAAAATATTTGATCTTTGTTTTTAGTCAAATTAATATTATTGCTTTCGTAATATATGAAATTGAGAGGCAGTATTTCTTCGATAAATATGCAGAAACTTTTCGAGTTAATAATAATGAAAAAGTAATGTTCGTTAGGTATTTATTTAAACGAAATATAAATTTATACGTCGCTCCTTTTGTATCTCGTCAGAAGAAATATTTTCTTCGAATTTTCACTCGCTGCAGAGGTAAATCTCCGATAGAAAAAAGAAATACAAAGAGGAGGATATAGCGAGAAGCAAGAGCTGTTGGAGAGATAGAAAGGAACGAGCAGTAAATGCGGGAAATAGAAAACAATACTTATTGTTAGGCTCGCGTTAGCCTGGTCACCAAACGTTGCAATGATAAGGACCAAGGAAATCCTTGGATGATTTGCTGGACAAATGGTAACGTGTTTCAGAAAAGTGGAGATACAGAAATGTGATACAGAGAAAAAATATAAAACAGTAAAAATGAAGGAAAGGAAAATAGAACAAGTATAGGAAATAAAATACTGTGATTGTGTGGGAGTTTCACGATCATATCGCATGTTAGCTGCGGTATACGGAAAATTTATATTTCTGCGAATGGTCCGAATTCAGTGAGTAGATATTGTATGTACCTAAAATTAATAAAGAGAAAAATGCAGAGTAGTATTCTATGCTTGTTCTACGAGAAATTTTCTGCCATAAAAATGTATATTTTTATATATCGCAAATATTTTATATATAGCAAAAACTAATGAAGAATAAAATACAGAGAACTACTCTATTTTTGTTCTGTAAGCAACTTTCTTCTATAAACATTTATATTTTTATGAGTTAGCCGAACTTAAAGAGTGGATACTGTATATAAAAAAAACTAGTAAAAAATTAAATGCAGAGTACTATTCTACTCTTGTTCTGTGAGAAACTTTCTTCCATAAAAATTTGTATTTTTTCTAACGATCTCAATTCAATGGGTAGATACTGCATATACCGAAAACTAACAAAGAAAAAAAAATACACAGTACTATTCTACTCTTGTTCTCTAACAAAGTTTCTCCCATAAAAATTTATATTTTTGTAAATGGATACAATTCAATGAGTAGATATTACATATACCGAAAACTAACAAAGAAAAAAAAATACACAGTACTATTCTACTCTTGTTCTGTGAGAAACTTTCTCCCATAAAAATTTGTATTTTTTCTAATAATCTCAATTAAATGAGTAGACACTGCATATACCGAAAACTAACAAAGAAAAAAAAATACACAGTACTATTCTACTCTTGTTCTCAATTGAATGAGTAGATACCGTGCATACATTGAAACTGATAAAGAAAAAGCAGCGGGTATGGTTATACTGGTGTTATTAATCGTTCCATTAAATTGACAATTGCACCTCGAAGGTCCCCGAGTGCAGCGCTATTAAATAAGCTGGCGGGACGTTTAATCGGGCCAGTAAAACCGTCGGAGATGTTAGAGCCTAGATCGAAGCGTTCTACGAGACGATAGCTCGTTCCCAAGCGGCCTCTGCTCGGTTCTTCGGCGTCGTGTATGTATAACTAGAAGTGCCTCATCTCCCTGCAGGCGTAGTTTGCGGTGAGGTGGTGTGTCGGCCCCTCGGGTACCACAACTCAATTCTGAAGCATTTCGGTTGATTTACAGACCCGACCGAGGTAACCTGGCCTCATCGTGTCCCGGCAGTCTCTCCTTCCGCCTAACGTTTTATTTTTCTCTGCCTCGGACCGATTCCGTGTTCCTCGTGGACTAGCCTTTTAACCAGGTTACCACGTTCTTGCTCCTTCGTTCCGTTGGTTCTTGATTCTTGATTCTCCGTACAGGTTTTCATAGGCGATTCCTTAAAATTTGGATGCGGTAAGCTGGGAGAATGGTCGCCCACATTTTTTTAAACTTTGACATTTTATTTTGTACCGTTGCTTTCAGTTTTAGGCTAAAAAACATTATTCTTTTCATATTAAAATGTAACGAACAGAAATTAGTTGATTTTTATAAATAAATTACAAATGTAATTAATAGCAAAAATTACAAGTATAATTAATTTGCTATTAATTATATTACTATGAAAATTTAACTAAATTATCAACAGCTTTTAAATGTGTGTTATTAAATATGAATCGGTTGGGTTAAAGTGTCGAACTCTGACTCCAAATGGTTAAAAGAATCAGTACGTTGAAAGTTTCATTGATATTTAAGTAAATAAATTAATTTGATACAGTAAATACGTGTGGATTTGTAATATTACTGTTTATAATATTCAGTATACTACTAACAGCAGCTAAAAAAATACGAGACATTTCATAGTCTACACAAGATCGAGTTATCTTACCCGCAAGGCCATCTTATCCGGAATTACCCTATCCGAAGAGATAACAAGATAGTGAATTTTTACAGTTCGGATATGTTTAAAGCCACGTATCCACCGGTTACACGGAATATTCAGAAACGTTTCTGAGCTTCCTAAGATGAGCATTCGCGATCATACATTTTACACAGCTTCAAAAGTAGTCGAAGGAAGGTGATCGTTTATACAGTCGAAGAATGCGCATTGTCAATATTTTTTTTTTTCTTTTGTATATATAACTTTCATAAAAATTGGCGAATTAACATTTACGCGATGTCCCTTGCGAGTACTACTATACTAATCTCATTCTACTTAAAACTTTCTCCCACAAAAAATTATATTTTTGTGAGCGGTCCCAGCTCAACGACTAGATACTGTATATACAAAAAATTAATAAAGAAAAAATACCGAGTTAGAGTAAAGAATTCACCGAACTCCTATATTGTTTAATTGAAGAGTACGAATGATGTACGGATGTTTCAAAATTAAGATGATGTTGTTCTTATGCTGTATTCTGTCTTGCGGATTCTGAGTTCTGCTTCGTGAGCATTGCTTCAGACACTTACAATGTCTAATTTCGTTACGTCTTTTGTGATATTTAATTTCTGAGTTGTAATTTATTT
>SMSQ01024296.1:2135-13003 GCA_019453375.1 Ctenoplectra terminalis
CCTTGCGGTTTAGGACAGGCTTCCATTTTACAAAGTCTTATTCTATTTCCTTATTCTACCTTACTTTCTACTATTTTATCCTACTATTGCACTCGTTGCGTCTCCATTCCTTGCCCATCTGTTTCTAACACCGTCCACCATTCTTCCTGTCCCTTCGTTTTTTTGCATTCTCTCATGACGTGCCACCTTTTCTTTTCTTTTCCGCTTTCCAATACTCCCGGTCTTTTATCTCGTTACTACACCTAAACCTAGCGATTAGCCTTCCGTCCTTAATTTTCATTCTCATTTCGAGGTAAGTACTTGGGATTCTCTTCTTCCATAATATTCTTGTACATCTTTCTATATCTTACCTCATCGATCTTCTTTCTTCTCCCTTCCTTTTCTATTTCTCTCATGACTTCTATGTTTTGTTAGGTCGGTGCATATGAAATGCCGGATTTTGATTACATGTAAATATTTGTATTCCCGTTTCCACCGTATAATTGTTTATCAGATAGTCTTTTATACAGTTCGCTTATCTGTTATCAGAGTCACATTATGTTCAAAACACTTTTTCCTAAATTATGTATTTTAGCCACTTTTTAAAGATTTATTCCAAGTATAAATTTTGTTGATATTCGTATAATTTTCTTATACGAACACAAATTTGACGATAATGCTGCAAAAATCACTCGGAACATAAACGGAGCGTTTAGACAGAATATTGTGAACAAGAGGAAAGTTGAGCATGGTAGAATAGATAAAATGAGTAACGTGGTAGAACCGTCAGTGAATGACGATGTATTGAAAGCACTCATGGAAAATAATTCGCGTCGAACATCAAAAGAACTTGCTCTGCGAATGAATATTAATCATTCCATGGTATTACATCACATTTTGCAAATTGGTAAGGTCAAAAAATGACACCAGGTTACTGTTATTTGCTAAGAAAATCCGACATTTCATGTGCACCAACCCAATACCTTCTTTTTCTAGCTTCGTACAGCTCTTTCTTATCTAGTTCCACTCCTTCTAGTGTCTCTCTTCTCGTTTTTGTACACTTTCCTTTTCGTCTTGCTTCTCGCATTCTCTCTTTTTCCTCTGTACACCCCTTTACCAGTATCCTTCCAGACTTCCTCGCCTTTTCCTCGTAACTCACTGCTCTCCCTAAGGCTTTATATCTTAACCCTGTTCTCTTTGCTTCCTCCTCCGCTAGGTAATTCGGCGTTGTTCTTTCCAATTCTAATATCCATTTCACATATTTTCTCTCTATTTCATGTAACTTCCTTTCCTTTCTCCGTCCCCATACTTCTGCCCCGAACAGTCGGACGTTTCCCCCAGTACTCCAACGATTTTTATTTTCTTCCTGCAATATTCTTTAAATATCGTTTCTCCTATGCCCTACGTTTTTCTCATCGCGATCAACGCTAATTACAAGCGTACTACTTAAATTGCATTTTATGCAAAACGAATTATAAATGTCACTTTACCTATCTTTTTTGCCAGTGCATCCTATAAGATTCATATTGTTTCTAAACTTTTTGTTAATAGTGTACATGAAAATGTAGAAAGTCTTTGACTTGCAACAGTCTTAGGAAGCAATTAACACTAAAACGATTACAGTATACTTATTTGTACTAAAGAAATTACAATAATAGATATTTGAAAAAAATTTATAATGCAATAGAAATAAATCTTTAACCATATGTGTGGTGCGCCAAGCGTGGCTGTGTGTGTGTGCGTGTGCGTGTGCGTGCATGTATGTGTGTGAAACAAACGGCGATCGGCAGCGGGAACGCCGATAGTTTTTACGCAAGGCGAAGAGTTCGTCACGAGACACGAAAGGAAACGCGCCATACTATCGGTTGGAGAAGACTATCTTTGTACATTACTTTTTAAATAAACCTTTTACCATATTTTATACCACATATGTTTTTCCAATTTAAACAGAGTCGATGGAAAACTTCCTCTCAAATTGATTTTATAATATTTGTCTAAAAATATAGCTTATATCGTGTACCTATATTTCTTGTATCCATAATTTAATTCAAGCAACGAGAGAAATAGTATATCAAATAATTATTATAGAATTAAAAATTCAGAGTTAATCCTTAGCGCTCCTTCGGCTCCGCTACGGAGACATTCTGTTTTCAACACGATTGCGCTCAATTTCCAAAGATATCGCACCATGATGATTCACAAAACTAAAAATTTATGTTTCCTTTACGAGAGAAAAAAGGATATTTGTAAAATACATAAAACAAAGTACTTTCACAAGCAGTAGTAATTTTTTCCGATCAAAATAAAACTTCTTTTCTTCAGCGGTAAAGAATCGTACGGAGTGCAAAGGGTTAAACAAATTTTTTAAGACATATACGAAGAGAAAAGGCAATTCAAAGTAATTTAAAGTAGTTCGTCCTCGTTTAACGCGTGGCAAGTATATTATTGATCTAACAGATTTGAAGTTTTCAAACTCTTCTGAGAGATATAGAAACATAAATTTATCAAGTTTATAAGATAATAATATTTTCTATGAATAAAATATATCTTCGGAAGAGAAACTACCAACGAATAAAGCACACCTACTTGTTGCAAAGAAACTACGGTAATAGTTATTTGAAAAAATACATAATGCAAGAGAAACAAATCTTTAACAATATATTTTACAGAAAATCACAGAAAATACTCAAAAATGCACCATTAGAAATGTATAGAATTTTTATAAAAAATTACGAATCGGTCATTAGATCGGTTTCGTAGTTTTAGTGTTAACCCTCTATAGCACCGTGTGACTTACAAGTTACATACTGGTGTATTTATATTTTCTAAATTTGATTTTATTTACTTGTCACTACGGTATTCAATTTTATTATTATACTACTATTCTGATATTAGACAGCCTATTCATAACAGCTAGTGGTTCAAAAATTTTCAAATTAAAACGAGAAACTCTGATTTACTTTATTTTCTTTCTGATAACCAAACAGAATTCCAGCTATAGAGGGTGAAACATAACTAACAAGGTGGTCGTGACTAAAACAAAGTGTAGTTTTTGTTTTATGAGACGAACAACTCCCATCTAGTAACAAAATTATTATCGAAGACCTAATGATTGTAATTAATAATACAGCACCGATTAATAATACAGTAATTAAGAAAGCTGAATTAGTAAGAGGCAAATGGATTCGGATAGGAGATATTTAAATTAGAATTTTGAGCCATAACAGGGCTTACGATGTGATTAAACACAAAATAAATGCATTCACTAAAATGATATAGAGGATTTCTCGGTGATAATGTCATGCTTTAATATATTTCGGTTAGAAGCGTACTTGAGATTGTAGTAAAAGTATCGAAACCTTTATAAAAATAAAATGTGAATAATATTTTCCAATACACGCTTTTATTTTTGAAGAAGATAATTTTAACAATTCGTTTCTATAAAGTAAAATAATAATATCACCACAATAAAAGACAGTATAAATAAAATGTATAATATTAAGTTTTGTCAAATTTTGTTTAAGGCAGAATATGTAAGAATTATCTAAGAATTGTAATTATCCATTTTGAAACCATTTTGTGACTTTTCTTAACATACAAACCTAACATTAGATTTGAAGTTATATGAAAATTTGACGTGTTAAATATATAAAGTTAGTTATTCTAATGTAATCTATTTATATGTAGGTGGAAAATATGTGAGTGTGTGTGTGTGTGAGAAAGAGTGACCCCTCATAAAACCTAGGTCTTAAGTTTTCGGCCGCACCAATACGATGGAACTTCGTTTCCTATTGGTTCGTCCTTTAGTCGAAAAATAATATAAAAGAGCCGACGAAACATAGTTTTAGGCAGATATAGGAGAGATATATTGGGTTGTTCGGAAAGTAATTTCGTTTTTTTTTTGTGAAAATGAAAGACAATTTTCGTATAACGAACAAATATTTTATTAAATTATATATTGGCCATTCTGGTCCAGCACCCTTCGCCATCTTTCGCGTTGTTATTCGTCGGTTTGCATCAACTAATGCCTTTATCTTGTCTTTATCAGCTTCAACCGGCCTTCCAGAACGTGGTGCATCTTCGGCAACAAAATTTGCGGATCGAAATTTTGCAAACCAGTTCTGGCACTGGCGTACTGTCAACATATCTTCTCCATACACATCGGTTAATTTCTTTCTGGCTTGAACAGTATTTTTACCTTTTCTATAGTAAAAAAGTAAAATATGACGGAAATGCTGCTTATTGCTCTCCGTATTTAAAAGGGCACCAATCAAAAACTACTGCCTAGAATCAAATGGACTTTTTCACACACAAACCTTGCTATATCAGCTCTCAAAACATATAATGATTATGCGGCTTAAGTGTGAAGTTGAGTGCAAAAAAATACAATTGAATCCTCTATCGGGAAAAAACAAAATTACTTTCCTAACAACCCAATAGATCGAGATATAGTCAAAGACACAGATATAGATAGAGTTTAAGCCAACCACTGTAAAAACATTTCAAACATATTCTACTATTCCTACATATATGTATAAAATTTGCAACACTTTTGGTATTTTGCACATTTTTGTAGTAAGACAATTTAAAACAGTCTTATGATAGAAATAAAATGAATAATTTGCTAGACTATATTATTAACTATGTAATAATAAAACGTACAGACACTATTCTTTCTAGTTTTATAATGTTAGTGTTAGAGGTAGAGGATCGAAGCGAACACTTTTTACAATAAATAAATTATGTAAAGATTGAACGGGATTGCGAGAACGTGTTGACAGAGGCAAACTGAACTTAACTACTTTTGATAAACATTTGTTGAATGCCTGGTAACAACAAAACGGGTGTCAATGTCATTCAACGAAAAGGATATTAATATCTTATATCTCTAACGGTTAGTTCCTGAACTTCTTTCTTCTAATTTAGTTCTGTGGTATAAGTAATCATGTACACATAAGAGTATACCGCATTCAAAATAAACACAGTTACACCGAATGTGTGTTTTAACCAGTTTTTATAATAGAGGTTCGTCTTTTTCAAGAATCTTGTCTGAAGTTACTAAAACAAGTAACCCATTCTTTTAACTGATTTAACTTTTTTTTTCTTCGGAAGTTATACTCCAAAAGTCCGCTTCAGGCTCTTATATAAAGTTTCGCGTGGTAGTTTAAATGGAACGATGATGTGGTGGTGCATGAAAGAAATAGCAATTTAAAGTCTTCTTTTCTTGTTACTTTATTATTATTTTTTGCTATTCTTTTATGTTTTTTTTTTTTAGAAAGAACAAAGTTATTTCAGCTGTACATGAAAAGTTTAATAAGTTTTATGCAATTTATTAAAATATTATCAGCAAAATCGTGTAATTTGTTTTTTATTATATAATAAATTATTTAAGTTTTCCGTATCATGAAACAAACAAGAATATTATGACGTAATTGTCGGAGAGTGTATAGGACCTTTCAGAGACTATGGTATAACCGAAAAAAGAGATATTTTGCGCAGAAGTAAGATGAAAGCGTAGAATGAAATTTTTTCGCATAAGGATCCGTTTTTAAGTTGAATTTTAACATTTGTTAAGTACGGATACTCTTGACTAATGTTTAGTTCACACGATCTGGTGGTTCGTCATTATTTTTATTCATGTTCGTAAACAATGTAAATATTTCATACGATTTAAAGTAACGTAATAAGTTTTAATAATGTATTTATTTAGAAACTGTTGAAAATGTCGACAGTATCGTGTTACACAATTTCTTGTTCGATGAATTAAAGAACCTAAAACCGATTATGTGTAGTGTGATCAGATTCATTACTAGTTTGAACAGTTATTTGTTATCTCTTACATGGAAACATACCGTACCGTGTGTTTGGCTCCCACAGAGTTCGTGGAGCCGTATATGTAGCAAAAAACAATTTGCCAAAACAATAACAATACTTTATTAAATATATTTAGGTATACAACACAACTTAGCAGATATCACTGTCTAATGTCCAAAATGAGAGTCCAAATGTAATAACGTTCTTAATGTCCTATGTCCGAATGTAATAGTCAAATGTCCAAAAGTGACGTAATAACGTCACTCTTAATGTCCTGGTCCAAGTATAATAGTAATAATAATGATAATGAACTGAATGCCCAGGTATCCTATCCTTATATCTAAATTCTGTCCGTCCAGGGGTGTGTCCTTGAAGCTAATTCTTGTAGTGGGAAAATTGTCTTGTCCAATCTGTGTCCGTTTCTGTCGCTGGGGCGTTTTCTACAAGTAGTCCTAGGGTGGTGGAAAGATTTTGGTAAATCCGGTAAAGTCAAAAAGGTGGCAGCCACGTGTGCGTCAGGTCCGTAGTCCGAAGGGTAAGATTATGATACGTCAATTGCTATTGAGCGGAGAGGCCGAAGGCTCAGGTAGTAACTAAGGTTTCGACGGTTCTCCTGGTAATTAAATTACTAGCATGCAAAAAACGGTAAAATTAACAAGTCCTCAAAAATAGCAGCTGGCGTGTCCGTATCATAAACTTGTGTCAGTCCTGTGTCCTTAACACCGTCCGTCTCCGAATTTGATGAAACTTGATGGATACATTAAGCAGGTGAAAATAAGGGACACGTATTTGTTATAGCTGCTCAATCGCAAGTTTAAGGGGTGAAATTACTCCTCGATGTTTTAAAAGAAAAATGCTGTCTCGAAAACTATCAAGGTAACTAACAAGGCTCAGCCAATATTGCAAGCAATATAAAATTAAACTATTCGCTTTTCTTTACTGAATGGTTATTCAGAAAAATCAACATTTAGTTAGAATTCGGATAATTAAGTTTCTGTATATTTTTGACACCTTTATAACTTAAACAGTTTTGACACGATTTTTTAGTTTTTAATTCGATATCTATTCATAGGTAGTATATACTTCAATTCTGCTTCAACACAGTGACAGTCACGAAATCGAAGTCACATTTCAGGATCAATGTAGGTATCAGGTTAGCATCAGATCCCAGATTTGGCTGAGAGTTCAATGTTGGGTACAATTTCGTGTCGGGGTGAGGTTTCCGGATTAGATCTTTAACGTGGATTAAATCTCGGATAGGTCAAGCTCTAGGAGTCTGATAAATGAGCCAGTACCCAAATTATTTCGTATTTTAATTATGAATCAAATGATCAATATTTGGTGAAAATTGATCATATTAATACCTTCAATATTGCTATACAAATGTTATTATAATCCGATTTTTTATTTGACAAATTTGGATCATGAACCTTCAAAACTATACTTCTGTAATTATTTAGCGGTCAAAATTATATAAGGAACAAATGAATTCAAGGTTCAAATACATTTCTATTTCATTTAACTACATTTCTAAGTACAATTCATAAAATTTAATCAATATTTTGCTTGTTTTGTTGTAAGCAAAAAAGCAACAACCTTCCCGGTTGTTCTGCAATCACTAATTTTTGTAATTCATGTTATTGTTAGTACTTTCTCGTAGAAAAAGATACTGTTTTAAAAATTTAACACTAAACCTACCAAAGCGGTTAAAATGACCGGCTTGTAATTTCTCGTAGAAATTCTATAAATTTACAATGATGCAATTTGGGGGATTTTTCACGATTTTCTGTAAAAAGTATAGATAAAGATTCGTTTTCTTTGTGTTATGTATTTTCTAGAACACCTATTATTTTTATTTCTTGGGGTACAAAAAGGTCTACTTTAATCGTCGGTAGCTTTAGTGTTAACATTTGGACATACATATTGTTTTCTTTTTTCACCAACATATTTTTTATCAAATATCGAAACAGATTTAATTTTGGAAATGGAATTTAAAGGTGTTAATTTTAAATATTGACGAAATCAATAATTTGATTGGATAAGTAGGAATTACACTATATAAATCTTAATTGTTTCAACTTAAATTTCACTGTATGGTGGAAGAAAGTTGAGTGGTAATGCATATACACTAGTTATTAAAATTCAAAAAAAATTGGTTAGTATATGTTCAAACCAATTCTAAATAAGATACGCGAAGATAAAGATCTTAACTCAATGTTTCAAGTTGCGTACAACCGTCTGCAACAGATAGACTTGTGGCTTCAAATTACTCAGTTCTCTTTTTAAGCCACTCTAACTATGTACTTCAAATTTATTCGATATCCTTTTCATTTACTGTAAACATTTTGTTATGTAAATTTCAACCTATCCAAGCTTTCGTAATAATAAGTACAATTAGATTAGAAAACCAAACTTCTCATTTTAATAAGTTAAATCGATATTTTATCTTAAATACTGTACAAACTTTACAATATATTTTAAATTTTCAGCAAAGTGAGCTCAAAGCTATATAAAAGTTAAAGAGAAAATATTTGAAATACCGTTCAGAATAAGAGTAGAAAAATGAAATATTATAATTTTGTATTTTAAATATATATTTCAAACATTTTCGACAATGAAAATATGGATGAAGAAATAAATGGTATTATAACATAAGAAACAATATAATTTGGCAAACTAAGTTTGTTTGTTATTTAACTATGATCATCTATATTTAACAAAGTGCATCGCTCAGACTACTCTTTCGTGCACTCGTAATCAATCCAGCGAAACTAAACAGCCTTTCATCTGGAGCAGAGTGTGGAACGGGTACGCATATATTAAATGTATATGTTACAGTTTGTTGGAAAAGTATTTTGAAGGTTACAAACGAGCTGAAAATAAATAAAATATTTCAAAATAAATCCGTACTATTTTCAGTATCGTTCAAATAAAATATTATTTTTAAATACTATTTACTGTTTATTAATTACTATTAAGAAATTATTTTATTTCTGTACTTATACGCAGGGTTTAAAATAAAATAGACCACTTACAACGGACCATACTATTTAAAATATATATTTTACCAAGTTTCAAAGGGGCTCTGCTGCACATAAATAAAAACTTAACAAAAGCTCGAATGCAAAAAACTGTTCTATAGAATTAAAGAAAATGCTTCAACAATTTTACAAATTATCCTTTCATTTTAAGAATGCAATTATTTCAGAATATTATGGTTTTATGGTTTTATATTAATAAAAAGGCACATCTTTTGTTAAAAGCGAATTTTTAAAAATTTTATTATTTAACAAGATATGGAGGTTAAGTTCATTTTTTTTCAAGTGGAATTATACGTAGGTAAGTCCACTGATTTTAAGAATGCATTCGATTCTGTTTGTTACTCAATTATGTTATAGAAGCGAAGTGTGTTTGGTATCAAAAGTAACTTACTCTATTACAGGGACGAGCAACCTTTTTTCACAACGGGCCAGCTACGTTTTTAAAATGTTGTGGCCGTATGTAAGAAACTTATGATAATATAAACACTGAATGATGAACTCAAATTATCTTTTTATTAACAAAATAAACCTAGTATAAAAATTTACAGAAATAAAACATTCATTAATAGAAATTTGGTCGTAAGGGTGTAGAGGGTAATGATAAGTAGCCTGGTAACAAATAACAATTTATTTAGTATGTTTTAACCCTTTCACTACGGTACTCTCAAGATTGAAAGAGCTCGTGGTGTACTAATCGATACATTATTTTGATACACATGTTGATATAAGAAAAATATAGATAGCAAAATGTAATTATATTGTTTAATGAATGATGGTAGATCATATGTAAATGAAAATATAAATAATTGTATGGTATAGAAAACGTCTATGCACGCTTTTATCAGATGATTACTTCATTTTTAAACGCGTATATATACGCTCTTCGTAGCGAAAGGGTTAATACACCGGGAGCTTGCTCCTTCGTGGACAACTCGTGTCAAAAACCACGACTTTCTGCCCCGAGGCCCTTCCGAAAATTTTCCCGTAGCTGGGCCCCGTCATGCGGACCGTTTTATGGCCCTATTTACTTTAGCACCTCGAGTGGTCTCACCCAGAATATTTGTTAGCGAAAACGATTTCCACACGAGGGGCTTCGCTCGCTACAGAAATACTATTAAAAACACGGCAAAAGATGTATGTGGAAAAAGATTATCTATGATGTCGGTATCATTTCCAAAAATTAAGTTAACACGCCAAATGTACAATGAGGCTGCGAGACACTAGGAATTTTAAAAATTCAAAGCATAAAATCTTTGATGGGCCGCGGGTTGCTCATCCCTAGTTTATTGGATGGATAATTTTATTTGTGATAGTTAATAATAAAGTGATCAACGTTTAAATCTTACTTATTTCTGTTATATGCTGATAATTAAAAATTTATTCTCGGTGTTAAGGGATGATTTCTGAGATGATTTCAAGCAATTCTTTCCTTAGCAAAAACGTGAAACTCGGCTTTGTTAACGAGCGTTGGCTCTGTGCCGCGCTTATGCTTTGACGAGCAAGTCGGAATGTATCGAAGCAACTGTTGACGAGTATTGAATAAAAGTTATATCAAATAAATAAATAAATTATCATTCGTGTAGAACAAATAAAGTGAGAATCAACGCTCGTCCACAGTTGCTTCGATACATCCTGCCTTGTTCGTTGAGGCACAAGCACGGCGCGGAGTCAACGCTCCTGCTAGCAACCAGTCGTCTTACTCATTTTGTGATTGGTCAGTGTTTTTCGTTAATAACCCGTTAACGGAGTTAAACTTGACATTTTTGTAAAGGAAAAAGTTGTTTAAAATCATATTAGGAATCATACCTTGAAGGGACTTACAGACATTGCGGGACACTTTATATAATAATACCAAAGGATTATTCTACCCGTGTATCCAAAGAAATAAATTACAGGATGTAAAAAGAAATGTAGTTAATAGATACGTTAGAGTTTTTGGCAAAAGTTACTAGAAACTTTCAGCAATAAATTATTGCAGAATTAACACATTGAATCCAGACGTTTGTAAACGTTCGTATCGATCGAGAATAATAC
>SMSQ01024308.1:0-26803 GCA_019453375.1 Ctenoplectra terminalis
ATGTGGAGCTCAGAAAACGACAAGGAATGGTACCCTAACCTCAAAGTCGTTTTCTTTATCTTCTTCATTTTTTTTTTCTTTCTTTTCTTCTTCTTAATTCTTCTTTTTCTTTTTCTCTCTCTCTGTACAGGATTAACTCGTTGCTCGATCTAGTGGTTCAAAGTATGTCTGTCTCACCGTTTCTGATAGAATCAACTCGACTAACTGCCAGCTACTTACTATCTCTTGTGTGGCTGCTTCGTTTGGAGTCGTTGAGCACCGGATATGGGAGTCTTGAAGTTCGTCGTTTCTACGTCTACGTCATGGTGAACGGCGGCTCGAGGAATTCGATATCTTCTTCGCTCATTTTCTTCCTCATCAGGGCTATTTTTTTCGAGACTCGCGCCAGACCTTGCTGCTTGCTGTCTCTCCAGGATCCTCCTCGTTTGAAGATCATCATCGGCTTCCGGAAGGACGAAGGAAGAACAACGTAAATCGTAGCCAAGCTGGTATTAGGAATCGTCTCGAGGTTCTCCGAGCTGTTTCACTTATTTTCTTCTTCCTTTCTTGTCAGGATCTGGTTCCGGACTGTCCATGGAGGGACTTAAAGAGGTAAAAGGTATATTTAGAGTCAGACTTTGGTTTTTGTTCTTCGTTGTAGCAGTAAAGTACCATTTTGTTCAGTAGTTCCAAAAGGCCCCGGTAGCCAATCAATGTGAAATTTTAAGGACAGAGAGGAGCAATAGGGTGGACCCCAACTGTAAAATTTTAGCTTCATCCAATTGTCAGTTTCTGAGATATTAATAACAAATTTTCAACGCCATACACTTGAAGTTTTTTTATCAATATCTAGGAAATTGATAATTGGACGAAGCTGAAATTTTATATATGGGGTCTGCTCTACTCCTTCCTCCTCTTCTCTAAATTTCATAATGATTGGCCACCGAGGTCCTTCAGAGATTTATCTTTTTATTTAAATTAACTTGAAACTGAAGCTGAGAAATCTTATGATTTAAATTTCACAGAAGAAGCTTAATTAATGAAATATATTTTCCTAGAAGAAGTCTAATGCAACACTGAAGAGGATCCTAAATTAAATTGTGGATGAAAATTGGACACACTGATTGTTTGAAGTGCGATGAAAGATTCAGGATGAACCCCGTGACGATTCGAGGATTTCTGAGGAACAGCTAGAAACTATACAACAAGAGCTACTGTAGTTTGAATCGTAGAAAGTCCACAGTTACACTCATTCGTTCATCTTCTTTTTTTCTTCTTTTTTTAATTTTCTTCTTTAAGAAACTTTTTTTTTTTCTTCTTCATTGGGGTGCGGAAGAAACGATTGCTCCCCAGCTATTCTCTCTTTCTCTCTCTCTCTCTCTCTCTGCTTCTAAATCATAGAAAAATCATGGAAAAACACTCTCAATCTCTCCCTCTCTCACATATTTTTTTTTGCTTTTTTTTTAGAAACGTTTCAGTATGACAAACATGGTCCATCGTATATACGTAGTTCAATATACGTTAGCGCTAGGATTCGACGATTAAAAAGACCTGTATACGGGGAAATCAGAAACGACACGCCGGTACCAGCGAGTCATTGAAGAAGTTACTGCTCCTAACTTCAAAATAGTACCAAGATCTTCCCTTGGAACCTTTATTTTGTCTCATTGTGCGGAATGAAGGCTCAGAACCGTCGAACTGGTTATCTAAAATGCATTTCTTCAGTGTCTTCTTGAATCTTCAAGACGAATTAGTTTATTCAACAATAGTACTGTATCTTCTGAAAGTATTATTGTGTGGAATGTAAAAAAAGCATCAAATTCTTCTTCTCTTCTTTAACAGCAAAAGGAGACATTAAAAATTCTTTGTGCTTTTTATTTTGCGAAGAAACTTCTGGCTCTTAAAATTGCACTCTCTCTTGCATTTCTTCTTTTAAGTTTCTCAGCCTGTGAAAACTTAGCAATATACTCATAAACCAGAAAGTTCTGACTTATAAAATTGCATTTTCACTGTTTCTCTGTTAAGTTTCCTAGTTCATGAAAACTTCATTATTCTTGAATGATGCTTCAAATTTTCAAGGTGTGAAGCAAGAGAGTGTATAAAAATTAAAAATCTAACCATATTCATCCTTATGGTTACTGATTTTATTTTGTTTTTTTCTTCACCGTACTTATCTTCTTCTCTTCAGTCCAAACACAAATTCGACGGCTCCGCTTCAATGAATCGGTTACACAGCAGGACAAACACGCCTTCAACTTCCGGGAAAAAGATGCGCTCGAGCTTATCAAAATAATCGGCCTATAAAATATTCGCGGGGTTATCGTAAAGAAGAATAAAATCGCTCGAAGTTCGTGCGCCACGGTAGAAAATACAAGCCGCTGGGTTATTTTTCTTCTTTCCACGCAAAAATTCGTCCGAAGTAACGTCTGTTAATTATGGTGTGGTTGTTCGATGAAACGCGATTGCGCAAGAGAATCAGGTAATGCGAGCACAATAAAAAATTAGATTCTTATATCGATATTACGCCCCTTGCTTCGTTTTTTTTTCTTTTTTCTTTTTTTTTTTAATCCCACCCTCCTGTCTATTCTACTTCGTTTGTCTCCTCTTTATTCACTTCCTTTCTTCTCATTGCATTATTTTGTTTCTTTTTAGATAACTCCATGAATCCTGACAGAACTTATGGTAGCTCTCGACGATCTCTTTATTTTCTTTTTTTTTTTAAGTTTCGTTGTGAAGTATAAAATTAACAAAATGTTAATTATTTTTTTAACTGATTTAATATTTGGTTATCTATCATTGCATTTTTTTTCAGCTTATTTGCCGACCCTTCTTTGAGGGAAAAAGAAGAANCCTCTTTATTCACTTCCTTTCTTCTCATTGCATTATTTTGTTTCTTTTTAGATAACTCCATGAATCCTGACAGAACTTATGGTAGCTCTCGACGATCTCTTTATTTTCTTTTTTTTTTAAGTTTCGTTGTGAAGTATAAAATTAACAAAATGTTAATTATTTTTTTAACTGATTTAATATTTGGTTATCTATCATTGCATTTTTTTTCAGCTTATTTGCCGACCCTTCTTTGAGGGAAAAAGAAGAAATTGAGAAAATTTTGAGAAGAGAAATTTAGATTGGTAAGAAGGAAACAGAGAAGTCGAGAGCACGAGTTATAAATACATCAGGCTCAGTTCCTCCACTCTGTTCTTTCGATCAAGGGGTTGCTTAAGAATGGTACGTCTTTCGAAGGATCCCAAGGCGGACAAAAATCAATATTTTATCGCGTGAGAATTATACTTCGTGATCGTTTGAAACGAAGCATCAAAGTTGATTTGAAACTGATTGTCATGTACTGCTTTCAATTACTTAATACGTTGCTTAAATATTCGGTTCAATAATTTAGTATAAAAAAATGTTGCAGAATTACAGATTAATCAGCACCAGAACTACCAAAGTAGACAAAATGACTGGTTTCCAATTTCTCATACAAATTCTTTAAAGTTACAGTGGTACAGTTTTAAGAATTTTTTCCATTTTTCTGTGACAAATATGAATAAAGATTTCTTTTCACTGTATCTTATATTTATTTCAAATAGCTACTACTTTGAATTCTTTGGTAAAGTAGGTATACTTAAATGGTCAATAGTTCTAGTGTTAATTAGATGATAGAGGATGATACAAGGAACGTTTGTTGTCCAATAAACTTCTTGCATCTTTGAATCTTGAAAAAAGATTCTTTACATCATCCTGCCATCCTTTTATATCATCAAACTCATAGTTTCAAAACACTCTGCATTGGTTTCACAATAAAAAGTGCCTTAGGTCTTGAAAATTTCTTCTCAAAGCATTCTCTTTTAATCATTTCTAATCCCTCCAGTAAAAATCCAGCTTTTAGGCAATTATTCGGTTCATTCTAACAGCATTACCTTCAAAAAAATTGCACCTCCGATACTTTTGGTTCGCTGCAAACGCATTTCTTTCAAAACCTAATGGATCAAAGAGGCTCAAAGCGGACGCTATGGTACCAAGCTCGGCTCTACAACCTGGAATCCTTCGACAGACACGTATCAGTCGTTCGATTCGAGTCTCAATTAATAATTATGTATACGTAGCATAAATATGTAGGTATAGGTATATATAACAACAGTCAATCATACAAAATTGCGGCAGTGTGCTTTCACGTATAATATAATAAATGGTACGCGTATTTGGGCGCGTGGTTTCATTGTTATTACTAAAATTAGGAACGTCGAGGAACGCTGGACCCCAAAACTTTTTACTTCCACAGAAAAAGTTTCTGAATAATCTTGTGTTTCAAGGGAAAATCATTCTGGTCAGAACATTGTATCAACAGAGAATTGAATCGTATGAGTCTGATTGTACACATCCCTCTTGGAAGCTTGCAATAATTTTCATTGCAAGATTCTTTGTCAGAATATTACAGTACTTGCTACTGTAACACATCTCCAATGCAATATCACCTGTTGCATTTTTACTGGAGCAGTTTCATTATTGTTGCCCACAATACCAACTGCTACAGTATTTTTCATTATTTTATATTGTAATATTGGGCAGAAATTTGGACGCCATATTGAATAGAAAGATGGGTGCCACGTTGGGCAGTATTGGGTGGAGAATAACTTGAGGAACAATTTTAGAGATGAAGTGGTAAAAAATGTGAAGCACAGAAGACTACATCCAGCGTTCCATCGCACTTGCACATCGAACGACAGTCAAACAGTCGGGGGTTCGATACGATTAGGGTGTGGCTACGCGAATTATGGTACACTGAGCTATACAATGATCCTCGATTCTCTGCTACTCGAAACAAACACCGCCCCCGGTGACATCCTCTACCGAGATGCCGCCGATTAAACTAACAATGTGCGGAAAAGAGAGCGCACTGGTGTATGCATTATGCATACTTTTAAGTACAGTATGCGCAGAGATATATATATATTCATAACAGCACTGCCCAACAACCATGCAGAAATTGTCTTGGTATTTATATTGCAATCCTGGACTCTCAAAGCATTTTCTTCTTTCTCTTTTTCTTTGTAATTTTAAATGAAATATCAGTCAAGTAGGTAATAAAATTAGAGAAAAATATGATGTGCTTGGTAAATCTTAGTGGGTAGTGCTGAGACGATAAATATATCACATGCCATTTATACAGATTGCATTCACTCACGAGGACACGAGTATAGAAAGCAATGGCGATAATAGTCAACCCCATGAAGGCCTAAATACTCTCAGTAGCGTACTTTCATTAACGTTGTCTTTGATACACCATTGTTCTTATTTGTAAGAAACGAAGTTTCTCATATTTTGTAGATAGATTAATTGTTAAAATAAAATTTGGAAAATTCACACACCTCTCTCCAAAGGGTTAACGAGTATGCAGCGATTCTAGTGTTACCGTTATTCATATATGATGTATTATACATTATTTATAGGTAGTTAAATAATAACTTTACCCAGTCGAAAATATTCATGTTGTCTTGAATAGTATGAAAAAGTGGTTTCGTGTTAGAAGTTGTTGCTTGTAATGGGAACAGTTTATTTATGACTTTGGAATTGTGTTATAAAATGAAGAAAATAACGTTTGAATTTACAGAAAGCTGCTCACATTAGGCAACTATGCTTTAGGTATCTCATAAAATGTTCCATTCCCATTTTTCCATACCACTTTAACTAACAAGAACACCTGAGTTGAATGAAGTTATTAACTCGTACACTGTGGATCACTGAAAATTGTCAGACGAAGCAACTTTGGTTTGTTAATTCTAGGAACAAATGTTTCCAATCCAATACTTCTACGCATCAATTAAAAAAAAGATCATGAGAACACGTACCAAAGGTTGCAATAATTCACAGTAATAAGAATGTATTTTTAAATTGATCGATAAAAAAAGTTAGCTCAAATGACAATGTCTGATGACCCACGTACATACACATATATATACATATAAACGTTTACTCATATGTATATTGATACCAACACACAGTAGATTTCCCTGAGAATTTGGCCCCTTTTGAAAAGAAAAAAAAAAAAAAACTATCAGTCTTTAACGACCAAGTAGTATTAAGAATAGTATGAATTTGGAATCGAAAAATCTTTTAAAGTACTGGTGATACAATCACTCTGATACAACCACTGGAAGTGGACCCCATTGGTAACGACACTAGCGCCACTTGGGTCAATAACTACTTCCAGCCTGTATGGTCAGTGGAAATTAGCAAAGTTGTGAAAGTTGTGGTAAGATCTGTGCAAAGAAGAAGTGCTGTTGAAGAAGTACTAGAGATTAGGATGGAAAGTGATGGAAGACACAGACACAGTGCCAATTGTTTGACGTCTGAAGGCCACTAACTCAACTTGGTGAGGGCTTTGTTCGCGTGTGGGTAGGTAATTGTCAGGTGGAACCTTTTCCACCCAACCAGATCAATCTTTGGCCTCTACTCAATATTTCTTTTGGGGATCAGCGATATCTACTGTATATTCGGAACAATATTATGCCAACTAATTATAACGACAGTAATAATAAATGGTCACTCGTGTCCCCGTCGACGAGATCGTAGAACAAACGAACCCCGGGGATTACCCTAGCCGAATGGCGGTCTCTCCCGGCTCGTTCTCTTCACGTACACAATTATAATACTGGCTATGTTTTTTTTTTTTTTTTGTCGTTTACAAGTTACAATTAACCCTTTACTCGTAATTATTATCGTTTCTCGGTGAGTTTCGACTCCTCTCCTACGGTTCTTCGTGTCTGAATCCACCCCTCTCTTCCATTTAATCGCTCTCTGTTCGTCGGTTTGCTATTGTCAACATGTACAAGAAGTCATGGAGTCGGTTCCTCGGCTCCTGTCGCGCTGAACATTATTTATATTATGTATAATCTTATCGCCTGCGTGCACTTATACCTTGCTTCCTTCTTCTCCTCAGTTTCTTCATGTTCTTTTTTTTTTTCCTTTTTTTTTTTTTAATGGTTTCCTCAATCTTCCGGTACATATATGCACGTATACGTGGACGCAGCGTCGTGTACATCAGCGGTTCCTTCGTGTTTTGTATACGAGGGCTAGCTAACCTCTAAGTAATAGTTTTTTATCAAAAGCACATGTATATCGTGACTAGCCTATGTGTGTATATATAATATGTATATATATAGTATATTGTATATAAATCGACCGTTGTGTCTGTGTAATTTTTTTTCCTTTTTTCCTCTTCACGTTTCTCTGTGTGTCCTCTACGTGTGTGCACGCTCTTTCTTCAACTCTTCTCCTAGTGTTTCTCTGTTTCCTCCCCGTTTCTCCGTACCGCCTCCTTTTCTTTCTTCTTCTTCTTCTTTTCTCGCAAGTATGATCAGTTCTTGTCGCCTTTCTTCCTCTGCAGCCAGCTTCGCCGGTGAAGAAACGTTCCGGAACTCTTTCACTTGAGATCTCAAGCGTCGACCGGCCGGGAAATACCTTGAACTATGTTGAAAGAACGATTGAAGAAGCAGTAGAGCCTCTTTGAGCCGAGGGTGTGCGCGGTGAATCGCAGTATCTCCTCTAGGACTCCATCCGTGCCCCTATTTTTGCAGTTTTCAACAGATTAGACATCAATCTTTTCAGTCAGCTTGTAGATTTGTGCAGTTCAGGATTCAGGGGACGACTCGTTGCCTCTCCATCCTCTGTCAGCTTCTCATATGGTGGCTTGATTGATGCTCGATAGGCTCTGGGTTGAGAAGGAAGCTTTGGTGGGTCTCAACGTTGAATAGAAAAAGAGGTCGAGGTGGCTAAAAATTTTCCTCCATGGCATTTGTGCTCGAAGAAAAGTTCAGAAGCTTGCAGTCGTTAAATCTTCAACTGTTGAAGAGAGAATTAACCATTGTTGGAGTTATGACTCGTTCCTTCTTGGTTAAGCGACAGACCTAAAATGTATAATAGTCAAATTTTGTGCAAGGAGTTTCAAACTAGGAACCTGTGTGTCGATACATATTATTACAGTCTTCTGAGTGATTGTGAAATCATAATATACCTCGCAGCTAAAGAGTGAAATCCTTCTTATAAGTGTTGGTACAACTTTGGTTAACAGTTTTCTTCTTTGGTGTGTTATCTTCACATCCGATGAACGATAGAGAAAAAAGAATCCGTATGAAAAACTTGCAAAAGGCTTCGTGTCGGTCGTCAGATCGTCAATTTCAGCGTTGGATCTCGTTTCTTCGAGGAGATATTGTAACGAATATTCGCAGTGGTCCCATTATGCGGTTTGTTTCGTCTGGGAAACAATGATCGCTCTTATTGTGCGTCTGGCGACTAAATTCAGCCTTGGTTCGTATAAATTACACGTTCGTTACGTTCACAACGCAATACTCTTCAAAGAATACGCGTGCGACTAGACACGCTGACTGCCACAGAAAACATGCATAAATATTTCAAAACACAACGTCACACAATGAAGAGAACTCTTTTCCTAACACAGCCAACAGTGCGATAATAATATTCTTCAAGAAAAAGAAAAAAATATAATTATTTGACTAGATAATACAGCACTGATCAGACTTAAGTCTTTCGGTGCACGCTTTTTTCCTGCTCTCTGAACAGTTGGTGCACTTTAATAATTCAAGTGTTGCCGCATCGGATTTCTAAATCGGAGCAGTCAAACGCGTGTTAAACATCTTTGAGAAACCAGAAGTAGAATACATCCCTCCTTCTCTTCGACTTTCATCAACACACCACAAGAATCATGGGTCAAAATGAAAGAGAAACTCTTAACAAAGCGATAAACTTAACCTCACAATTTTTCCCTCTCTAAACAGTCTAAAAACAAACACGCTCGTGGACAACGGAAAAACCTTTCAACCGATCCACATTTTACAAATTTAATCCATCAGTCTCTTCGGACGTTATGCTCTACGGTACCAGTATTGGGCATAGGTTATGACATAACCAAACTTTCTCCTCTCCAAGAATTAAAAATTAATTTAGCAGAAACTCTGAGCAGACTTTAAGCCTCTTCGCGGTCCATTTCAACGATCAACAACTGATGACTAGCTTACAATTAATCATTGGTGGTCATCTTCCAACCGAACAGACCCCAAGGCCCTAAAGTGTTCTTCGATGCCCAACACTGTTCCTTTACAATTTCCAATCTTCTATTCGACTATCAATCTTTTGTTCTTGAGAAAACTAAAAGCGCTTTAAAACGAAGACGTTCAATGTTAATCCAGGGCGCACACTCTTCTCATTCTATCCCTGTGTTCAACGAGACTCTAATGCGTCTTGGGTACGTGTTGATGTCGATCATCGTCACTGGCCTCTGCGTCACCCTCGACGCCTTTCTCGCCCTCTTCAGGATGAGTTGTATTTCCCTCCTCGGTGTCGACACTGCTGGTAGGTGTGATCTGCTCTGTTGCAGGGCCAGTCGAGTTAGCTGTGGCCCCTTCGTTGCTCTTCTCGAGTCCCAGGCCGCCCAGGAGGCTCTTGTTAATCGGCTCCGGCGAGGCTACAGACTCCTCACTGCTAGGTGAACCGGGAGACGAGACTATCACCTGTGCGAACAGAGACGCCGTGCCACCAGCGTCGTTTCCGGTTAGTCATGCATCATTTGGACTCCTATTGGGTTGTCTGTTAGAGGATGTTAACCCTTCACGCTCTAGGTGTGATGATTCTAGGTGTTGAACTGTTAAATGACCGCACAAAGGGTTAAATGATGGAAGAAGAGTTTATTGTGTGGTTGTGTTCAAGATGGATGCAGTGTTATACTATGGTGAAGGTTCCATAAGCCACTTTTCCAGCAGTGGCTTCAATTTTGATGGACGAGATGGAGGAATTGAGGCACCTATGGTTTAAGCAGTGTTCCTAATTAAATTTCATTAAACGGTATGTTTAAAAAAGAAAAGAAACTTGATAGTAATTTAGGTTTCTCATCCTGGGTACTACGGTCTATGTGTGATGCATATGTTTTAGAATTGGATGGATGGTTGAAAGGACTCTCGAGAGTCCAAAGGATATTTTGCTCTTGATTCCGGCCTGAATATTCCTTTTAATCGAAGAAAAAAAAAATATTTTATTCAGTTAAGCTTATGATTTATGATATTACATCAGACTGGATTCAAGATGCAACACTTGAGATGCAATTACAGCATGCTAGGAGCGCTAATGATCCCTCGGACTATCAACGATTAGAGCTTTCGTAAGAGTCGAGTAGTCGGTTAATTAAAATACCGTTATTCCCGGAGAGGGATCACTTTTCCTACACCCTTCCTCCACTTTGTTATTTTAATTAAGAAATAATCCATGTCATGCGAGATGGTACTAGATTGAAAGAGTACTCAGAGACTTTCCCAACGAATGTTTTTGTATCTTGTCTCTGGCATGGTACTGAAAGTGACGAAAGGTGACGGATTAATGACTGTGGTTACTTGTGGTTCATTGATATCATAATGATTATTCGGGCCATGCATGTGATAAAACGATAACTAAAGGCTGATGTAAAAAAAAAAAAGAAACGCGAATTGAAAACGATAATAACGATAATACCTGTGCAAGAAGCGGCGTCTCTGTGCTGTCAGCGGTTTGGTAGAGCCGGCAATTTGCGTTTGCTCTGAAGAATACGTGCCCAAAACGAAAAAAGATAAAGAAGACAACGTAAATCGTCACTATAATGGAAAGACGTCGAGAGACTGGCGCAAAGAGAAACGGAGAAATCATAAGCGACCCGCTCGACCGATAGAACACCCAAGTAAGTGTACAGAACTGACATCGAGACATGCACGGAGGCGTTTCTGGCGTTTCTGAGGTCATATTTACACGGACAACATCGCGGTGTGAATGTTTTTGCAAATTGTTTGCCACCCATGAATAACCTCTTTCCTTTATAATCTCTTCGTACATATTTCTTCACTTTAATCGGACAAAGACGACATAACCTTTAGGGCGAACAATTTGCAAAGGCCGTCGATCCTCGAGAGTTAACCTGAAACCGACACGAGTAAATGAATGAACGAACGTACATGAATGGATAATGAGTAAATGAATGGAACGGACGTCTCACTGATTGGCGAATAAATGATTCGAGATTATGAAAGCGCGACAGGGCTTGTTCTGCGAGAAGCGAAAACAAAGGGAGAGAACAGAGTCTTTACTTTGCCTACCATGCTGTTCACAACACGCTTCAGAGATAATGCACAAATGTGGGACACGGACAGAAAGCAAAGAGCGAGACGAGACTGTTATCCATTTCCTTTTTTTTTCTTTTTTTTTTTTTTTTTTTTAGCGTTTCATTAAACTTTCCTGGCCTTTCTTTCATTCACAACGATCAGAACACGTTCTTTCATGATTACAAATGGTTTTCAGCGGTCAGGAAAGTTCTGACTTCTTAATTCTTTAACCTTCCTTCCAGCCATCCTCTGTACCACTTAAAATCAATCAATCTTAGATTTATTTCTTTTGCATTTTTTTTTTTTTATATATCTTCTGCTGCAATTTTTTTTAATACAAATAAATGTATTTTAAATGTTAGCTATAGAGTTAAGTATTTTAATAATGCAACAGTGTTTGGCTTAGAAGAAACAGTTACAAAGTACCTCTTAATTGATTTAAAGCAAGTGTGTACAGACAGAAGACGGAGCGGTGAGAGAGGCCAAAGATTGGAACAAAGCTCGCTGAGATAAAGCGAGAATACTAAAAAGAACGCTGACCTGTCGAGGCTTGACCGGTGGTGGAGGACGAGTGGAGGCTGCGAGGGCTACGGTTGGTACCGTAGTTGGGGGCTGTTGATGAAGTGAGTGTTGAGGCTGCCAGGGCAGCCCTGTGCGTCCCAATGTTCCCTGCATTTGCTGTTGGACCTGTTGATGCATCTGTTGCTGCACCTGCTGCTGCTGCTGATGCAGCTGATGCTGACTGCTGTTGTGCTCGACTGCTGGCGTAACTCGAGGAAGCGCTGAAGCGACTGAAGAAATCTTCCGAACTGTCTGTGAAATGAGCCACTGATTATTCGGCTCTTATTCTTCTTATTCGGTTGTTTCATCGGGCCAATCATTTATTTACTAATTTAGAACGCGACTTTGGTTAAGGTTAGACGATACAGATTTTTAGGAATAGTTAATCAAGTGTGTCTCGACTGGTTGGCAATGTGTTATGTTGTACGAGTGAAACTGATTGTTAGGAATGAAGACATTACCTGACTTGACCGGCCAAATCTCCAGAAGGTACTTGAGCACTGCTATTGGCTGTTGGAAGTCCAGAGGTGGCCCTGTTTCCTCTGAGTGTAACATTAGAACTGGTCCGAAACAGACTGCAAGACTCGCCGGTGACATCTTGTTGCACTGTGACACCACCATTGCCAGGTGATCCAGCAGGAAGATTAACGTACACTGTAAAAAGAACAATTAGTTTCACGTTCCTAAAGACCGAGAATTTTAACGTTAAGCGCTAACCTTGTTCACTTTTGGTAGACAGTCGAGTATACTGAACATGAGTTTCGCGTTGCCCTGCGGATCATCTGGCAGACAGACGGCCAGTGCGTCGACCATCATTTGGTAGAGGCACTTCGTGAAAAGTGGTTCTGGAAGTTCTCGCAAATAATCCTTCAGTACACCTGTAAACAAAATTTTTTAGATCGCCATAACTATCACGGTGACGTTTAGTAATACCAACATTATAAATAACAGTCAAATAATTTACCAGTAATCACGTTGATGTCTGGTACATTGTCAGGAGACAGATTCACCGAACGAGCATTCCTTTCAAAGGCTTCTCTAAGTATCCTCTTCTTCGTTGCTGACCCGCAAAGCCTGTACAGACCTGGTACCACAAATTATCATTGACAAAACGTTCAAACTCAATAATACCATAAGGGTTTGGAGCTAGAAACAGTAAAAGTGGCTCACCAATGATGTCAAGACCTCTTCTTTCGACCTCTTCGACGCAGCGCCACACGATGATGGGCACATTTGGAATTCCCATCGCCAACGCGGTGGAAACGCCTCCAGGAACTCCACCAGTCTTACTCTCTCGACTCACCTAACCCAAACCAAGATCGTTACCATCTTACAACCACTGTTGAACAGGTTTTAAAAGACCTGATCTAGTTGAGAGATGTTCAAGATTGAACTTACCACTGTGTCAAGATCAACTCCGAAGAGAGGAGCCACTCTAGTGGCCAGAGATATGACCGGAAGTCCTCTCCTTCGGAACGTCTGCTGAGCATCAGTGTATCGCAGTCTTAGATAGATTGTGCCACGTGGTTCGACCTTGACAGCCAGCTGGTGAACCGGTGACTCCTTGAGGAGGCTCGCCAGGTGCACCGATCCCTTGTAACAGAGCTTGTGCCTGTACTGTGGGTCCCAGGAGTAGACCAGCAAGTCTAACTGCCTATTGCCAACGAGGTCCAGCTCGAAGGTCTCGTCCCAGTCGAACATGAGGTCGCCGGTACGCATCACTGTCCTCGCTTTGTGCACCCTGTCGCACTCCAGCACGCAGTAAAGGTCTCTCAAGCCGCAGCTAGCTGTTATGGTGTTCAAACGACAAACATTCTTCCAGGTTTCTTACATTTCTGTAGCCCACATTTAACCCCACCCCAATCGTTAACGTTATTTTAAGACACTTAAAAAAATAGTTTGTGGTTCGAAGACTGTGCATAGTACTTTGTCGAATATCCCTCTAACATTCGAGAGTTCCAGGTGCAAGGATCAACTATCGATTAAATAAAAAACAAAATAAAGGTAATTCCATCGAACTTCTTAGAGGTAACATCGATATGCGAAGGGTGTGCAGTGGAGAAACAGACTAGGGGATGTGCATACTCCCGAACGTACCTAAGTTAGGCTGACCTGATGGCGTGGAGGGTGTAGTAGCCGTTGAGGAGGACGTCGTCGAACGGAGACCACGCCCTGCCAGAAGGTGAACCCAGAGCAGTCCGCTAACCCCGCCTGCCAGGTCGCCGCTGCTGGCTTCCCCGAGTGAGCTCAAGAGAGAGCTGGTCGAACTCGGAGTTCCCACAGTGGGAGGCTTTTCTATCTTATATTTGAGGAACTCTATGAAAAAAACAAAGGAAAAGTAGTGTATCATATATTTTTTTGACTACATCAAAATAAATCTTCATTGTTTCTATCATCTACCTGCAGGATTAATATCTAGCAGTCTTTGATCCTGAGTTCTGGTAGGCGTAGGGGTAGGTATGCTTCTCGTGGACTCCAGGTCTAGTAGGTTCCTGATTCTCCTGACTGACGTCGCCCTCTGAGTGGTGGAGCTACTCAACGACGGTTTCTGACTCGTCAGGGACGTACGGGCACTGGACGCAACCGAGGCCGGTCTTGGGTTTCCTGTACCACGATGGCACGTTGAGCTGATTGCCGTCGACGCTTTCAGGTTGGCCAGGTTCACCTGCTGTGCGGAGGCTGACCTCGTCGATAGACGATCCAGCGTGCTGGACAGCGGTCTGTATGCCCCGTAGCTTCCATAGTCACCCTGGGTAGGTTTTTAAAAAAATTCATAGGTTAGAAGTTAACCTAAAAAATGTAAGAAGAAAGGATATATTTTTATTACACGTGTTACTTACTTGATTCACAGCTGCATGGATGTTCTCTGCGCTGTACGTGTAACGCGGTGGTCTAGTCGTGGTGGCCCTGATCTGCTCGTATAACGCACTGGTGCTCGGCGTCCGACTCAACCATGCTCGGTACTCATCTGACGTGAACACACTAGGTGATGACGGTATTCTTCCTGTCGTTTCAATCAATAGAATTCTCAATTCCCTCCGGGTATATTCGGAACGATAAAACTTGGCTCTCTACTTGAATTTCAAACTAACCTCTATCGCGTCTGATGGAAGGTAGTTCGGGTGCCGACAATGCCCCGTCACTATCTTCCTGATCTATTAGTCCCGATGCTACCGTGCTAAGTCCAGACCTGAGACCAGGTTGCTGGGGCAATGTTCTGCCACTACGAGGCAACGAATTCGATCTCAAGCCTAGAGACAGCATAATCTCAATTTTATAGTCTTTTCGGAAGCAAGCAAGTAAATCTTTCTATTATGCCGGGTATGACTAACCTGAGGAACTCTGACCAATTTGTGACCTTGACAGGGTGGCAAGGTGTGAGACAGCGCTACTCTGCGGCGGATTGTTCATGTTGTGCCTGTAGTAGTAATACGCTGATTTAGGCGAACTGGAACAGGTTGCTTCGGTGTCGGAAGCATAATCCAACGACGGTCGATGCCTCCTGGTCAGGGTACCGAACTGTCCTTGCCTCTGAGTGGTCGACGTGGCGTCTCCCTGAGTCCCATACCTGGTGTTATATCTCAAAGCTGATGTTCCTGTTGAATAAAAATATTATAACATGTTTATTCTATTAGATATGAGATTCTTGGTGGAATTACATTGAAAATAGCCTACCTGACTTCAAGCTGGATCTAAGAAGAGTGTGTCGAGCCGGTGTGGTGATGCTAGTGTAGTCAACCCGTGGTAAATGTTGATCCGAACCACTTCTAGGCATGATTCTTCCACTTCCAGAATGCTGACCATAACCGTAATGCGACGACTGGGTCTGACTGGATAATCTGCTGCCAACTGATTGCATCCCTGCCCCAGTGGACATCCGACGACCGCCATTTGAGGGCATTACTGGCCCCGTGTAGAAGGAGTGTACCTAAGTATGAACAAATTAATGAATTCACTCCTCTTCTTCTGCAATTTTATTTTATTTTCCTTTCGTTTCACAATCGACCACTTCATTAGTGTTTATTAAACAAATGGTGTAACTTATTGGGCCTTATTAGTGGTTTGTGTTAAGTTGGATTAAGAAATTGGGTCGACTGTGATTGAAGGAAAGTCTAATTCAAATACTCTGCCACCATGATTAATGGATCTCTCTGAGTAAATTTGATTTCAAATATTTTCTAGAGGTCCATACATCACTATGGTGAGCCATGGCGAGCACGGATCGCCACGAGAAGAGACAATACTCAGAAAGAAAGAAATAGAAAGAACGAACATACAGAGCAAAGCTTACAAGGCAACAGAAAGTGAAATTACATCATAAATAGCGACAGATGATCAATTCCACCTGGACAATGACAAATATTTATCATTATTCTTGTAATTTTTTTCTTTTTTTAGCTCTATTTAATCTCTATGAATCCTTCATCTTAGAACTAAATATTTGTTCACTATCCAAGTGGTGTACGGTGCAGGGAATTGCTGCATACACAAGTCTATATATCAAGAAAGAGTTGGTGGTTTCTTTACCTTTGTGAAATCCTGGTTAATATCAACGTAGCATTCATTCATAGAACCAATTAGTCATGTGAAACACGTGGTCGAAACACGAGCAAGCTGCGAACCGTCTATCCTCCAAGCCATTTAAAACAACGTTCCAAACAAAGATGAACATATTGTGAGTCATGTTTCGTTATTTTTTTTTTNTTTAACGCAGAATTATAGGGTTTGAGATAAATAGATATTAGGTTAGGGTGCAATGCGGAATATTGGAGTCTCTATCTTTGTTTTCATACGGAATTGTAGGGTTTAAAATAAGTAGATATTAGGTTAGGGTGCAATGCAGAATATTCTGAGCCTCCATCTTTGTTTTAATACAGAATTATAGGGTTTAAGATAAATAGATATTAGGTTAGGGTGCAATATAGAATATTTTGAGCCTCCATCTTTGCTTTAATACAGAATATTTGGAGCCTCCATCTTTGTTTTAATACAGAATTATAGGGTTTAAAATAAGTAGATATTAGGTTAGAGTGCAATACAGAATATTTGGAGCCTCCATCTTTGCTTTAATGTTGAATAATAGAGTTTTAAATAAATAGATATTAGGTTAGGGTGCAATGTGGNCATACTGATCACTATCAGGAGTGTCTCGAGACATTGCCACGAATTCACCACTTTCTTATTCGAATCGCTATTGCAATTGAAGACAGAGAAGGGCAAACAAGTGTCAACTTGGTGCAGACAGGTATATGAAAGGGTGCTCGATCCACATCGTCTAGAACATCTATGTGATCTATATCCGACCGCAGGTGGAGATTTACAACGAATATGAAACATTCAGATCTTTCACAATTTCTTTCAGTATCACAATTTTCATGGTGGTTAAACTCCCTTTCCTATAACTTCTTTGCATTTCATTATTTTCGGGTCATAAGTATCATCAATCTTAATTTATGCTTTCTCTTGAACTTAAGGTCTTCTTAAATTTCATTTTACAAAATATTTCTTTGGAAATAAAAAAACCTCGACCTGCGTTGGAGTCCTGAAGAAGAGGTAGACCATCGCATAGTGCTTACTTTTTCAGCCAAACTCTCCAAAGTTTTGGGGTATCCACGCTCATAAGGCTGGAAGTGTTGAGTCGTGGAGGGCTTTGGCTGGTGTGTGATTACAGGAGGCGGCGGTGGTTGGTAGGACCAATGTCCTTCCGGTCTGGAGTTGTAGTACAGGTCACCGTTGCTGGATCCAAGGTCCTGGCTCGAGCCCAGACCAGTCAGACCTAACTTCGATCGGGAAGGCAGCATCTCACGACCGTCGCCACATCTACGATTACCATCCCTACGATTAAAATAACTTTCAACTTAAACTGAACAATTAGGGTGCTACAACTGTGTGCTTGAAATAGTTTTAGAATTCTGCTTTTATATTTTGTGTAACAGTTCTGATAAAAATAGACTTGTAGTAATTATAACCCCTCCTATTATTTCTCCACTTGTTTAATTCCAAATTAAACCAATTGGATTTAACTTTAAATTCTAGTACAAGTTAAAATAGATCAGTCCAGGCAATGTGTTGGGATAATTGAAGCTTAACAAACATCTAATTAAGTATTTTCCATGCTAAACCTTCCCCTACACTTGATTACCCTGAAAATGCTGAACTTTGAACAACTCTTGAACCCAATAAACAGTATTATTATTTTAGTCCTTTTGTGGATACTCAAAATTTTTTAGGAAATAATTAACAATCAATTTATAACTATTATATTATGTTCCCTACAGTGTAGATATTAATACACTATTAATCTATCATCACACTCAGTAAATATCAAAGAATTAAGGAACTGAATTGCAGAATCAATAATAAAATGAAGAACAACTAATCTTCATTGGGCAGCCATATTTAATTATCATCAAGGACCACCCAAATCCTAACCTAGAATTTTATTTAATACTAGCATCCTGCGTCTCGGTTTCGCCAGAGATATTAGCATGACCGATTCATCTGTTTATTTAAAATTATCTTTTAAGATAGCATATACAGTAATCCAGTTCTCTCGCGAGAAAGCGCGTGAGAAGCTTCGCCACCTGGTGGCGAATTAACGGTACTACGCGCGAGGTACCGTAGAAAAAATTTAGATATTAATTATATGTTAACAACGCGTTTTTATCGTCCTACAGTATTCAAGAATAATATTTTAAAATTCAAGGAAGATCAGTTTACTAGTTCTTGAGTTCTGCGTGAACATAAAAATCGGCTCTCTCTTTATTATAATACTATAGATATATTATTACCTGACATGATTGCTCGTTATATGATCGTTTTCATCCTCGTTCAGTTCCCTCTTGATCACCACAACCGGAGGCGCCTTGTGCTCAGACTGACGACTGTGCGAGATTGGCTGGTGCTGGCCATGCCTCGTCGCCAGGACTAGCCTCCTGGGTATCGACATGATGATCACAACGTCGTCCAGGCTCATGTGCGTCACGTCGACCAGATTCACTGCGAGAATCTCATCCCCAACCTGATTGAAAAAAAAAAGTTCCATCAGTAAAATTAGAAATCTATTTATCATACTGTTTCAGGAACTGAAAAATAAAATATGTATCCTGTTGGAAAAATCAGTGAACCCAATGACTAATTTTTTAAGGATAGCCCTAACAAGTTGTAATTCTCGAATTGGATTTGTTAAAGGCATATAAGTAATTAAGAATCCAGGAAAGAGAAAGTTGGCTCACCTTCAGGCAGCCGCTGTTGTAGACGGCGGTCTCCAGGGCTATTCTTGAAATAAAGACACCGTCGTTTCTGTCGACGCCATTTCCCTCACGTATGTAGAGCCCCAGAGTCTGCCCTGGCCTTTTGATTATCTCGACAAAGTGGATGGGGTGCTTTGGATCCTAGAACACCATGCACAATTATATCACTGCTATATCTAGGCATTTCTAAAACAGTATATCCTAAGAATATCATGAAGAGGAATATGGAAAATTGTGGTAATTAAAATTGCTTCACTATCTTTTACATTTACAGACAAAAATTATATTTCAATTGCAGTATTTATTCATAGTGTGTTATAAAGAAACAATTATGTTTTTCAGAACGTTGAAGTGATGGAGTTGTTTTTATTTACTGGAAGCTTAATTACAATGAGTGTCTGTTAGTTTTAAAATCAACTGCAAGCAAAGGGTGACAAGAACTGACAAAGTAAAAAATAAAATGAAAATTCTACTTGGTATATTTTACAGTTTTCTGGAATATATATTTTTTTTTTCTATGCTGATACTTCTTGCAGTATCATGGAAGCATTTTACAATCTTTATTACCACTTCAGGGTTGATTTATTTATAAATATGTTTGACGTTTATAGGGGACAGCGTTGGAAGGGGTTGCACGATGCCACACCTGCATCGCAATGAACTTCTTAGCCGCATCCGACGCCTGCCTGCCCATCTGTCGTGGCTCGATGACCCGGACGACCATTTCACCCCTTCGTTCGACAGCTTCGAGGGCCGCTGCTGTCGAGGCGTCATGATCGTTCTCGACGGTCTCTATCTGCTTGAAGATCTCTGTGCTGATCCCACTCACCTGCAACGATATGTCCTTCCACTTCAACCAACACACAATGAACAGACATCATAACCAAGAGCTGCATGAAACTGCTCCAATAACCTATTAAATGTTTTACTTCTTTTTTTTTTAACTCAATCTCTTCATTCGACATAAACTGATAGATCTTTTGTAGAATATGATCCTGTATTGTATTGATTTGTGAGTATACACTGTTATCAGAATTGTTGCTGGAACAGTTTCATGGAGAAGGTGAATTGGCTTGATGGTTTCCCCTAATCTGATTCGTCTTTCCTGCTGCTATCCTCTCTGTCTACTCTCATTTTTGAAGTAATTAGGTTTATCAATTGGCTCCTAGGAGATCTAATCAGCCTCCTTGATCAGGGATATCTGTTGTCTGGGAAACAGCAGGATAGTCCACGTTTTCCTATGGGACAATGTAACTTGAATTTCTCAATCTCTTTCTCTGGACAAAGAACAAGTGTATAGAGAGTACTCTAATGTATGGTATATCCTCAAAGAATAGGATAAGTTTTGGTAAATTGTTGGAAGGAACAATTGTTGTGTCAGTACCTTTCTGAAGTCTCCCTGAATAACCATGGGGGGTGGTTCCTTGGGGCGCAACTGGTTGGCTGGTGCTTGCCTTCCAGGACTTGCGCTGATGTCTGTCACTTCCCCCCGGCCCTCCTGCAAAGAAATTAACGCTGTAATTAGTATCGCCAACTGAGAACCATTAGACAAAGTATCTTAACCTATGACCACTCAGAACCAAGGTACTGTGAGCAACCTAACACATGACTTTTATATTCCCAGGATACTCTTAAAGTACTTTATCTATAAAATATAAAAAAAAGACTGAATTCATAATTAATTACCAAAAAAAAAGGAAAGAAAAGAATGATGAATATTTTGTATGAAAAATTAATGGATGCAGATTTATAAATTTATTTTTAAGTTAAAATATAAGAAAGGTAAATCAGAACGTTTACCAAAGTGTAAAGGGTTGCAAGGGGATTCCCTATCGGCTTAAAAGCTCCAGCAAATCAGGCTAAACGGGAGGGAATTTCTTCGGCAGCGGTTGCACGCGAGATTCAATCAGCTAGCTGATTAGAGGCTCGTAAAAATTGCACGCGGTCTCAGCCGGCTCTTCTCCCCCGTGAAATTACGAACAATCAGAGATGCACACGCTTCAGAGGATCCGCCGAAAATAGAAACCCCTTTGTCGGTCACCGATGCAAAGGCACCAGAACTCGAGAGATAATAATCAGACCTGTGCAAACAGTGGTTGCTGTCGCTGCTTTTCTTTTCTCTCCTATTGTGAATCCCAAATTAGATAGCTTGTTACTAATTCATGCCCGGACAGCGGATTTCACTGGGCAATCGATGTTGTAATAATTAATCACACATATATTTGTACAAATTGATCGCTTTTAAGTGGATACATTTGCACCATTGTGACTGGAAATAGAAACTCCAATGTGGAACCTATTTCTGTATTTAATAAGTTCAATTTTAGACTGGTGAAGTTCAGTGGGAGCTAACATTTATAATGACAAATCAATTTTTATGTAAATTCATGTTTTTGTTGAACTACAGATAATTTCTAACTTTGATTTTGGACATTTTTCATAGTAATAAAACAGAGTTAAAAAATATATAAATATAAGAGGATTAGAAAAAAGATTTTTTTTCTGCAACTGGTATGTTAATTATTTTTCTTTGAAAGACGATTCAGAATGATGCATACCAAATTGCTTCAATTGTGCACATCTTAAAACCAATAAGCTTCCTTGAGCTGATCAGGGTATGCAGAGGTTCCCTTCAGTACTGAGAAACTGTAGGCACAAGTACCCTGATAGAACTCATTAAGAGTAGCAAACAATGCTTGGGGAAGCAACCGCTTGTTACAGAAGCTGCTTCAATTAGAATCAGTCAGAGACAGCAACGTTTCCCTCTTGTTCTTACTAAGAACTTAAATCTCCATAAAGTAGTACTGCATCATTAAGGGATGATCTAACTGGTCATCAGAGTTTGAGGTCAAAATGTCCTAATAGTTGCAAGAATATTTATAAAGAAAATTCAAACAGGAACATCTTTTTCCTGCTAGCTTCAATTTTTAAGAACAAAGTAGTATAGTATTCCAGAAATACTCCTGGTGGTATTCATAGTGTTCTAGTATTCTAGGTTAAAAATTCCAATAATTCAAAATAGCTACAATTCTTTTGTACTAGATTGATGCACATAAAATGCCATTTCTTTAAGGCTTGACAAACTGTCTCTGATTGTTATAAATTTTAAATAATACAATTAGTTGATCAGATTGAAATTATTTTAATTAAAATTTGAGTGGGAAAAATCATTTTATATGCATCAATCTAACAGTGTCTTGCTCATATTGTTCCCATTGATCTAGTATCCTAATTTCCACTGACACCCAATGACAAGAATTCCCTCCTGGCTTATCAGTAGTATTCCAGGAATACTGCTGACAATATTCCCAGTATCTAGAGCTTCCAATAACCCAAAATAGCACCGGTCTTTATCTAGTATCCTATTTGTCCGTATAAGAATTTATATGCAAGCCTCAGATTTCATACTTAAGCANACTACAGATAATTTCTAACTTTGATTTTGGACATTTTTCATAGTAATAAAACAGAGTTAAAAAATATATAAATATAAGAGGATTAGAAAAAAGATTTTTTTTCTGCAACTGGTATGTTAATTATTTTTCTTTGAAAGACGATTCAGAATGATGCATACCAAATTGCTTCAATTGTGCACATCTTAAAACCAATAAGCTTCCTTGAGCTGATCAGGGTATGCAGAGGTTCCCTTCAGTACTGAGAAACTGTAGGCACAAGTACCCTGATAGAACTCATTAAGAGTAGCAAACAATGCTTGGGGAAGCAACCGCTTGTTACAGAAGCTGCTTCAATTAGAATCAGTCAGAGACAGCAACGTTTCCCTCTTGTTCTTACTAAGAACTTAAATCTCCATAAAGTAGTACTGCATCATTAAGGGATGATCTAACTGGTCATCAGAGTTTGAGGTCAAAATGTCCTAATAGTTGCAAGAATATTTATAAAGAAAATTCAAACAGGAACATCTTTTTCCTGCTAGCTTCAATTTTTAAGAACAAAGTAGTATAGTATTCCAGAAATACTCCTGGTGGTATTCATAGTGTTCTAGTATTCTAGGTTAAAAATTCCAATAATCCAAAATAGCTACAATTCTTTTGTACTAGACTGATGCACATAAAATGCCATTTCTTTAAGGCTTGACAAACTGTCTCTGATTGTTATAAATTTTAAATAATACAATTAGTTGATCAGATTGAAATTATTTTAATTAAAATTTGAGTGGGAAAAATCATTTTATATGCATCAATCTAACAGTGTCTTGCTCATATTGTTCCCATTGATCTAGTATCCTAATTTCCACTGACACCCAATGACAAGAATTCCCTCCTGGCTTATCAGTAGTATTCCAGGAATACTGCTGACAATATTCCCAGTATCTAGAGCTTCCAATAACCCAAAATAGCACCGGTCTTTATCTAGTATCCTATTTGTCTGTATAAGAATTTATATGCAAGCCTCAGATTTCATACTTAAGCACACAGTGCTACACTGTTCTAACTGCAATACTATTCACACTAATCTACTATCCCAGATTCCACTGAAGCCCAATAACAGAAAAACTATACGATCCAACCCAGATCTACCGGATTTTCCCAGTATCTAATTAGTCTGTACAATTTATATGAAAACCTCAGATTTCATACTTAAGCATCCAGTACTACACTACTAACACTAATCTGGTATCCCAGATTCCACTGAAACCCCCTAACAAAAAGAAAACCATACAATCCAACCCAGATCACTTTTACTCTCTCAAATCCACAATTCTCGCTCATAATACCCACGACCCACCAACCACCACTATCATGATCACCGTCACACCAGCATCACCACAAGTCCTCCATTGCTGCACCAGTATCACGCATCTCCAGCACACGAGCAGCCGGCACACGCTCCATCATCCCAATCTCCACTCTCTCTCTCTCTCTCTCTCTCTCTCTCCCTTTCTCTCCCTGTCTCCCTTCACTCAAACCAGATCACGCGAGCAGGAAACGCACCCCGTGGAGGCATGTGAAGAGGACGAGCCACGCGGTGGAGCCGCACATCCGGTCGCACAGGGACAATAAAGACATCCACACTTGCGCGGCCGATTTGCAGCCCCTTTTGTTCGACGTGTCCTCCGGAAAGCCAGCCGCGGCGAGGAGCTCCTCACCCTTGGTCGTCGTGCAGCCCTCCGCGCCCCTCTCCCTCGCCACCGCCGGTGTCCAGGCCCTCTGCTGTTCCTCTATCCTCTTTCTCGAGGCCTCGAGGTCCGTCGTTCTCGCCGTTATGCTCGCGCGTTTATCCATGCGTGTTGCGCGACCACATACGGGCTAACCAAGGGGTCGAGGGAAAACGTAGACCAACAATTGGGCCACCGGTCCACCCTTCCGGCCTCCCTCTCGCTACCGGCGGATCCACCGGGCCCGATCAGGCACGTTTTTCGACCGTCGACACCGAAAACGACACCAGAGGGTCCCGGCCACGCGACAAAGGCACGATTACCTTGCGGGAGAAGAAGCAGCCCGTGTCACCCCTGTCGAACATCCTCGCCTACCCCATGCTGGCTAATATGGCGGGAAGGAGCGCTCAGGAGCGTACGAGGCCGCGCCTGCGCCCCCATGGTCATCGCGACGCCGAGAGGACGGAGTGTGGGTGAGTATCGACCCGACGTGACGTCACCGGAGCCCACCACCATCGTTGCCAACCCTCCCCTACGGCGAGCTTACTCTGTCTCTCGCGGTGATTCTCGGTTACGCTGCCCGCCTATCGTTTCCTCGACACGCTTTCTCTTTGTCTAGCTGCGCGCGGATGCCTCGCTCCTATGGGTGCGAGGTTTCTCTACCACCGTCTACGTTGCACCGTTTGATTTTTGCTCCGCAACGTGGTGTTTCTTTTTTTTTTTCTTTTTTTTTTTTTGGCTGGATGATAGGTTAGGTTGTTTTTCCCGTCTTTCGTAGCTGTTGGTTCTTTTTTTCTTTGGGAAACTGGTTTTCGGAGTTTGTTCCATGGATTCTTTTTTTAAGGTGATTGTTTTTTTCTGGGGGGGTGGGGGTATTTGGGACCGCAGAGAAAGTTCAGCGTGAAATTAAATTTTTCTGGGGGAAGAATTGAACAAAGACTGCTCACAAAAATGTTCTTATGGGAGGAAGTTTCTCGCGGAATAAGATTCTTTTTGGGGCCCGATTGGGACAACTGACGAAACACAAATCTCCAATATGCCTCCGGTAACAGGCAACCGTGTAATAATAGCAATTAACGAATGAATGGTGAATAACCGGTTTGTACTAAATTATAAGACGGTTCTACGGAGCTGAATGGAAGAGTCTAGGGGATTCCCAGTTAATCTCTAAACCTGTTTCTCACTAGTTTTCTTCTTCCAGCCCAGTGAACGGTCCAGACCGAGACTCTATCAGCTCCTCTTCATCATCCGCGGCTATCAATACTCCTTTGTACGACTTCTTTCTTCTCTTTCTTCATTTCTCACGATTTACAGCGACTCCCTTTTCCTCTCCACGGCGAACCGGACCTCGTACTCGTCTCCCTTCAGCCTGGATCCTCGCCCATCGATCTTCCCATTATTTTTACTTCGACCCATTTTGCCTGCTTCGAGGATATTCATTTATCCGGCTTTTATTTCGCGATGCGTCCCCCGTTCTTCTCTAATTGCGTCCAACTCGCCGCGTCTCTTAACGTCTTTCAACCCTCCCAACAATTTGTTTTATCCTCCTCGCGTACATACACGTACACAGTCGCCATTTCTTATCCCTCATGTACTACGCCTTTATGTAAGCCATAAACGCCTCTCTGGCTGCATTGGTATTCTTTCCAACTTTCCCAGGCCGCAAATCCTGGCTACAAGTTGCTTGTTCCTTCAGCTCCTGATTAGCTGCAACACCGTTTGCCTCTGCGGAGAGCAGACGGATCCTATTTGCTCTCTCTCTCTCTCTTTCTGCCAACTTAACGGCGCATAAACGTTATTAGTTACGGTACTTCTCACTGGTACTGTGTTCTTGACGCTATCTAACCCGTTTTTGGCTCCTTTGCTTAATTAGATTAATTTATCAACAGCTAAATTGTTTTTCTTTTTTTTTAAGGAACACGTAATTGCCGCTATAGAGTTATTGTTCGATAAGTGCGCGCGATCTAGGGACTCGACGCGGCTAGTTATAAAATATTAGATTGGTATACTGTGACTTGAGAAGTGAATGACTAATTTTGCAAGGTTTCGAACGTCACAGATCTATATTTTTATTTATTTTTCACTTTCTGTACTCTTCTATGGCTCTAGCTTTCAATAAAGTACAAAAATTGTTAGGTTAGATCGTATGGTAAAGATTCGATAACTGCGCGCGATCTAGGGACTCCACGCGGCTAGTTATAAAATACTAGACTGGTGTGCTGTAACGTAAGAAGTAAATGACCAGTTACAACGTTTCAAACATCACAGCTCTCTATCTCTATTCATTCTTCGCTCTCTGTCCCTCTCTATGTTCCCAGCTTTCAATAAAACACAGAGTAACGATTCGATAACTGCGCGCGATCTAGGGACTCGACGCGGCTAGTTACAAAACACCAGACACGATTTAACCCCGAGGTAGCCGGCTCTGCCGATTGGTCAACCTGTTATGACGTACGAATCGAGTGGCCAATACGGAGGCCTTTAACTTTATGTCTCTCTTCGTTCCTCGCTCCTTTTCTCGAAGCGTAGCTGCCGACAAGACACGAAGTGGGGGATGAATCACGAGCAGTTAGGCTGTACATCGTCTCGGCCAGATATCGAATCGTTACTGTATATCGTTTCAAGCTGATACGGCGTCATTATTATGTATCGTCGCAGGCAGATATCGAGTCATTACCGTGTAACGATCTGTCGACATAAAATGGAACGGCACAGGCCAATCCTTCCCACGCTTTTACAACACAATTTCTCTTCTC
>SMSQ01024308.1:27102-53993 GCA_019453375.1 Ctenoplectra terminalis
GGGGTACTTTTTCTCCAGCGCGGCCGGTATTAGAGAGCAGCGTTTCATTGAGTTTCGAACGAAATTGTTAGCGCAGGCGTGACGACCTTTCCACTCGAACGGATTTTACGTGTTCTGACCTGTGTGTGCACGCCTCCGCCTCGTGGATCCTCGTTTAGCGTTGTTTCGCCGTTTTAACGCGATTACGCGCGCCCTCTACGCGGAGGGCGCGCTTTATCATAATTATCATTCGAATCATCCCCAATCGCTATTGATTTACCAATTTTCCATTGGTACCTGGTTCCGGATTACAAATTACAACGCAATGTATGGTTCTACCATGGATTCTATAAATTATAGGTTATGTTTCCCGATTAACCTTAAATACATAGGAACAGAAACTTTACAAGCCCGCATGAGGACCAAGATGGCGTCACTAGGGTCCCCCATGGATCTCTTTAAGTTCTTTTAATCTTCTCTTTCTTAAGATCTATTTAAAACATTACAGAGACGTGTCTTGAGAGCTTTCAGCAAATATTTTTCACTATAAAAATAGTTTGGGTCGCTTCGAGAATAAAAATAGGTTAGATTAAAATATTCGAAGCGGAGGGAGCTAAGTTGTACAGGGATGTAAGGTTATGTTAACCCCTTGGCTCACGATTTCTTCAATCTTCATACGTATTAGCAATTATTCACGTCTTTGACACTCTGTCAAACGCAAAGTATTGAAATATTAATACGTATAACAATTAATTAATTAAATAATTAAACAAAAAAATAAAATTACACGTATTTTGTATTTGCTAATGTTCAATACTCTAAATTTAAATTACAGTTAAAGCTAAAATCGAAGTTTATCATAAATATTGTACGTTTTTATCGTATTTTATCCAGAATCGGCGCCACGAGTGTGACTCCTGGTTATAGAGCGAAGAGTTAAGCCCATTAACCCTCTCAGCATCTTACAATTTTTTCGTGTACCTTCCAGAGATGTATACCTCCGCTGTAAAAAATATTTTGTTGCAAAATTGATTTCATTTTGCAGAGAGAAAAATAAATAAAAAATTTTTAGGAACCAAGAGGGTTAGAAATATTTCACCCTGCGTTGGCACAATATTTGATCAACTTTAAATAAAATTGATACGATCGAACGACCGGGAGAAAATAAAGAAGCGCGAGATTTATGCTTCCGGTGGCAGCAGTCGTCCAGGGGGCGGCCGAGTTTAAACACAGCGTGAAGCGGTTAAATGAATTACTTTCAGAGCTTCAAGTGGCTATTTCGCGGCTGACGGAGTGCGGAAAAGTGGGCAGCGCAGGCCAGGAAACCGAGAGAGGCACAGTTGAAGGGTCGAAAAACGAGGAAGGAGGGCAGAGGGTTAGCCTAACGTCGAAACGTGTCCCGCTGGGCTGGATTCAAGGCGGCCGATTTACCGCGGTTCTGTTTCAATTTGGCACCGCTCCATTGGCTCTCCCTCGTTGAAATCAACCCCAACGGAGAATAAAATGGAACGAGAGCCACGATATCAAAAAAGACTCGAAAATTTCTTGGAACTGGTCTCGCTGCTGCCATTGTCACCAGCGTAAAATTAAAAACTTGTAACTAATTTTTTTCTTTTTTTATCACAAGTGCAATGATTTATAATTGGAGTAACGATATGTTATAATGTTTCAGTCATAAGTAGAATGAGAATTTTTTATGCAAATTCATAATTAACACCAGGATTACGATATTCGGTTAAAATGACTGATTTATAATTTCTCGTAGAAATTTTATAAATTTACTATGCGATTTGGGGGATTTTTCATGATTTTCTCTGAAAAATATAGATAGAGATTCGTTTTCCTTAAGTTATGTATTGTTTGGAACGACTATCATTTTTATTTCTGGGTGAAAAAACTATAATAACACTAGAACTACCGACGATTAAAGTATACTTATTTGTACCGAAAAAATCGTAATGAGAGGTATATAGAAAAATACGCAATGAAAGGGAAACAAAGCTATGTCTACATTTTTAACAGAAAATCGTGGGAAATTGCCCGGAGATACGATAGTTAATTTATACAATTTCTATGAAAAATTAGGAATGGGACATTTTGATCACTTTGGTAGTTCTAGTGATAAATATTATAATGAACACTATACTTTTGCTTGCTATTTCGTGCCTTAAAATCTTCCACAATGCTGCTTAAGAGTCAACAATCACATCCTCAAAAAACATTTCTCAAAAAAAAAAAATCTACAATTCCAACAAACAAAAATAATTCTACCGTTCAAAAAAAATCCCTAACCTCGCATCTAAACCAAAACGAGACATCGATAACACCCTATACGTCCCCAGAAAAAAAAAGAAACAAAAAAAAAAGAAAACCTCCAATCATCTACAATTCCAACAAACAAAAATAATTCTACCGTTCAAAAAAGTCCCTAACCTCGCGTCCCAACCAACACTAGACATTGATAACACCCTATACATCCCCAGAAAAAAAAAGAAACCTCCAATCATCTACAATTTCAACGAACAAAAATAATTCTACCGTTCAAAAAACTCCCTAACCTCGCATCCCAACCAACACGAGACACCGATAACACCCTATACATCCCCAGAAAAAAAAGAAACAAAACAAAAAAAAAATACCAAAATCTCTTAAACCTCTGAAACAATGCAGAAAGAGAGAGAACGAGAGAAGCCGCGCGCGATCAGGTCGAACGATAAAAAAAAAAAAAAAACCGTGCCAGAAGAGGATAAGGTGTCCTCTAGGGGAAAAAAAGTGTCCGCGTGGAGTGGGGAAGGGGGCCGGTTGAAACGTAAAGCTACGCTACTGCGCGTAGTAGCCCGGAAGTATCAGTAGTAAAACGTAGTAGTAAGTAGTAACGGCGTGTACGCAGGCGTACGCACGTTCGGCATCGTTCGGGGTCGAAAAAATGTGCCGCGGTGGGAGATTCGAGGACGAAACGGAGCGAGTAGGATCGTTCGCGGTCCGCCGGAAGGAGATGCGGGGGTCTGTGGTGGGGATAAGTCTGGGTTCGGTGGGGGAAGACCTCAGGAGGGGGCAGGGAAGGCGGTGGAGAGGGGGTCAAGGGTCGACGAGAAAGGATGTTGCAGAAAGAAAGTGTTCGAAGGAGGAAAAGAAGAAAAAGGGAGGGGTAAACCGAGCAAGGATAAATGAAGTATACTTCGAGGAAGAACAATGTGGAAGCTTAAAGGATGGCAGGCCCGGTGAATATAAATTGCGAGGAAGACCGAGAGGGGGCCGGAGTACGCTTGAAAAAAAAGAAAAAAAAAGAAGAAGAATACCGATTGTTAGGCCGGACTGGCCAAGAACAACCGAGTATACTTCGAGTATACTTCAAAAGGGACGTGCGCGGAGGAAGTGGGGTCTGAGGGGAAATTACTGAAGTGTACCTTGAAGAAGGGACAGAAACAGGGGGGAAAAGATGGGCAAAGATGGGCAAACATAGGGCGGGAAGAGTCCGAATTCCGACGGAAGGCGAAAGAAATGAAATCTGGACTCGGTGGAAGAATATCCCTAGAGTTATGGAAAGGTAACCTTTTGAAGAAAAAAAACTGGGAAACTTATGCACGCTGTAGGACGAGAGGAACAATCGGAGGAGAGAATACACGAAGCAGAGAATGGAAAGAAAAACGCGAAGGAAGAGAGAGGAGACAGTGAGAGCGACGAGAAAATGAAAAAGAGTTGAGAAAAAGAAGGAACGAGCAGAGGAGAGAGGCGTGGATCCTGCGATACGATGCTCGATCAGCGCGCATGCGCAACGCGACGCCTCAAGTGGCTCGGAACTGAACTGAATTCACCCACTGCGCCGCCTGTGTGCGTCTGCACGTACGCGGTAAATTCTCGTCTCGCTCGCTCGGCGCGCAGCCATCTCTGTCCGGGTGTTTGACCACATTTCCACACTGGGTCTGCCCCGCTGGCGCGTGCGCACTCGGTTCGCGGAGGTCGATGCACGCCAGTGTGCACTCGCTATGTGTCTACCCACCTATGTACATACGGGAGTACGGCGAGAAGTATGTGGCCCGTATGTACGCAGCCAAGTACGTACAATACGTGACATATATTGCACCGGTGTACCGGCTTTTTTACCAAGTTAATACGGCCTCTAAGCGAACCGTTGATTGCAACAAAGCTGCGTGTCCAATTTTTTTTATTCTCTTTTTCTTTTCTTTTTTCTTGAAACAGATCCGCGGCGATTCCTGGACTTTCTTCAGTCGAGGGCACGAAACGTTAGTCTGTTTTATAGGGTTAGTTTCGAGTTAGGTTCGAGTTCACGGTACAAGCGCGAGGTTCCAACAAGTTCTCAAATATGGTGCTACCGGTCATGCACCCGTAAAAGTTTTAAGTTAAACAAATTCGCCTTTTTTATCATTATTATAACTTTTTAGCCTCTTTAGCGTGATACTGTTAAAAATTAGATTTTAATTAAATCTTCAAAACTCCGTGAAACTGTACCGGCGCTACAGTTATGCACCGCAGTGTATGTTACACTTTTTCTCACATCAGTGGAGTGGTTATTATCAGCAGTTATTTTGGATCTTAATAGGTTCAAGCTTGCAACGATAATTTTTACGACACATTCTATTTCTTTTTTACACTTCTACCGGTAGTATCCGACACACTTACACCATCTGTCGACCAGCGATCGTAACTAACCCTCCCTGTCTTTAACAGAAATTCTACGAGTACTTTTTCAGAGAAACTTCCGAAAGGCACCGATGGCCGATCGACGTGAAATTCGGTGGAGTGTTAGGAGACGAAATGTGGACCCCGGACAAAAAATTTCAGCTTCGGCCAATAATTATTAAAAAAGAACTTTGCCTATCTAGGTGTGGCAGTTTTGGCCCTGAGGAATCTCTGGTTTTCCTCGCTCGGCGCCAAGTTCACCCCTCCGTTCGAACATTTTCGATTTATCCAAGTAATAATTGGTTACTTGGCCCGAAAGATTCCACGAAACTCAGTTTACAAGAAGAATGCAACTCCCCACTTGTAGACAAATACTAAAAAGTTAGGTCAGCTCTTCTCCCTGGCGAAGCCGAGGATTACAATCCGCGGGACGAGGCACAGGCCGAGTTATTAATTTATGGAAACGCCGCTCTTTCGCGAGTTCGGAAGGTTACCAGCAATTTACTTTGCTAATTGCAAAAGTTTGACCGGCCCCCTGCTCGAGGCCCCCCCTACCATTAATGTCGCTCATTCTACGCACCGGTAGACGTACACAGCTCCATACTGTTTAAGTTCCGGCTCGCTGTGGCTTAAAAATCGTGCAAATTAATCGAACACCCAATTCTTTTCTATTCTCCACGATAACTGATGCAGCGAAGACATCTTCCTACGTGTAGGATAGACCGGGACGACCCGGTACAGTCAAAAGAAAAATTTTTAAGCTCATCAATTACAAATTTATGATAGAGATAAAAAAAAAATCAATAATTTGCAACGACGAATCAACTCGTTTTTATCAGTTAACACTAGAACTACCGACGATTAAGGTATACTTATTTCTATCGAAGAAATAAAATTGGATGATACGTAAAATAATATGCAGTGGAACCGAGTCAAAGGTTTACTTATATTTTTAACAGAAAATCGTGGAAAATCTTCCCTAACGTACCTTAATTAACCCGTTAACTGGGTATGACGAGTAAACTCGTCACGCGGACTATCGATATTTTGGACGTAATCGTTTATCTTCATATTGATTTACTTTTCAGTGCATCGTTATATTTTTATAAAATAAAACGCGTTACGTTAGACTTACATATGCAATGATTAACACATCTTAAGCGGGAAACGATTGAACTCGCTTTGTGTATATTGTTATTAAAGCGCGGTAGACGACAAAACTCGTTTTCTACGAATTATTGGTAGGAATTATTACATTTTTGGTGACAAAGTGACTTTTTCTACAATAACTTGACTCTTTGTACAGTAAATTCCTAAAAATGAACCACGATAGAAAAGAATGTGACGATGAAGAATTGTTTAAATTTTTTACTTTCTTTCATTTTCGATTTCTGCGAAAGTATTTTCATTTGTTTAAAGTGAGTGAAGAAATTAATTTTTAAAACTGAATGTTTTATTAAAAAATAACCCATAGTTCAAAAGTTATAGCTATTTCATGCAAAAGTAATTTTGCCCACGAATTGCAAAAAATCGTACGCTTTATGGTGAGAATTTGGCGAGAAAACGCCCGCTTAAGATGTGTTAAAATGTATTATTTTCTATTCATTTTTAACTCAAAGTATAAAGAAACTTCTGATCGAAAAATGACCCAGTTAACAGGTTAATTTATAAAATTGTGAATAAATCCTTTCGACCACTTTGGTAGTCCTAGCGTTAAAATATTAACATCCTCCTTTTTATCCTGAACCTTTCGAGTAATACCCGATATCACAACTATTCTATCGAGTTGGCCAGAAAGCCTGCACCGTGCCTGTGTCTTCTCCTCAAAAGAGTCTCCCAGAATGCGACTCCGATAAAAGGAACGCCACGAGTGGGCTTTGAACAGAGGCCTGAAGAGAACTTTCGACTCCGTAGCCCCCGGAGTCGGTCACTCGGAAGATATCGGGCCGGAATCGGCTACGTTTGCCGAGGCTTTATCGGCCACGGGAAGAGAAAGAGCCGCTTATTGGTAATCCTGCTCGTCCGTGCACAAGCTACGCCTATAATCCTATCGAAGAAAAATACAGGAATATCTCCGTCTCCTCGATTTGCTTCGCTCGAAAAAACATTCCAAGCTTTTCTATCGGGTTGCCTGCAAAAGTCTNACGTTAGACTTACATATGCAATGATTAACACATCTTAAGCGGGAAACGATTGAACTCGCTTTGTGTATATTGTTATTAAAGCGCGGTAGACGACAAAACTCGTTTTCTACGAATTATTGGTAGGAATTATTACATTTTTGGGTGACAAAGTGACTTTTTCTACAATAACTTGACTCTTTTTACAGTAAATTCCTAAAAATGGACCACGATAGAAAAGAATGTGACGATGAAGAATTGTTTAAATTTTTTACTTTCTTTCATTTTCGATATCTGCGAAAGTATTTTCATTTGTTTAAAGTGAGTGAAGAAATTAATTTTTAAAACTGAATGTTTTATTAAAAAATAACCCATAGTTCAAAAGTTATAGCTATTTCATGCAAAAGTAATTTTGCCCACGAATTGCAAAAAATCGTACGCTTTATGGTGAGAATTTGGCGAGAAAACGCCCGCTTAAGATGTGTTAAAATGTATTATTTTCTATTAATTTTTAACTCAAAGTATAAAGAAACTTCTGATCGAAAAATGACCCAGTTAACAGGTTAATTTATAAAATTGTGAATAAATCCTTTCGACCACTTTGGTAGTCCTAGCGTTAAAATATTAACATCCTCCTTTTCATCCTGAACCTTTCGAGTAATACCCGATATCACAACTATTCTATCGAGTTGGCCAGAAAGCCTGCACCGTGCCTGTGTCTTCTCCTCAAAAGAGTCTCCCAGAATGCGACTCCGATAAAAGGAACGCCACGAGTGGGCTTTGAACAGAGGCCTGAAGAGAACTTTCGACTCCGTAGCCCCCGGAGTCGGTCACTCGGAAGATATCGGGCCGGAATCGGCTACGTTTGCCGAGGCTTTATCGGCCACGGGAAGAGAAAGAGCCGCTTATTGGTAATCCTGCTCGTCCGTGCACAAGCTACGCCTATAATCCTATCGAAGAAAAATACAGGAATATCTCCGTCTCCTCGATTTGCTTCGCTCGAAAAAACATTCCAAGCTTTTCTATCGGGTTGCCTGCAAAAGTCTTCGTATTTTTTTTTTTTTTTCCTCAATACGGCGTTTCAATGTGCCAACAATTTCACGAATTTGACACTAGGACAGGATTGGAGTGAATAAAATGTGTTTGAAAAAAATACCCGTGATAAATGTAACAATTTCTTTTATAAAAATGATGGTGGTTAGTGACTCTTAAGTACCGTGGCGGATTTTGATTCATTCCGTGGAAGATTTTAACGCGTGAAATAAGGTACTCGTAATATTTATTATAGCTTGTTTCCTTTTAACACATTGCACGCGGGAAACGTACTTTTACATTTTTTCCAATCCACTGCCGTGGCCGTAGCGGGGATTGGTCGACGGGGCGGAAGAGTGGGGGAACGTCACGTGTCTCTCGCGAGCATTTCCAGCAAGAACCAAATACTTGTGCGACCGACTGTACGAAAGTCATACTTCCAGTCGATTTAATTAGAAATTTTATCGAAGTGTCCACAGGGAGCATCCTCGCGGACAATTAATTCCCCGAGTGTCTTTTCCGGCGTTTGGAAGTTGGACAATTTGCGAGGCGGACATTTTACGGAAACAGGCACGGAACGAACGAACGAGTGCACTCGTAGTTCCCTAACAGGAACACGCGCAAGAGCTCGCGTAACAATGGCGAAACGACCTGCACAACTTTTGCCGACCACTGTCCACGTAAATCAATTTTCACCTAATCTCTGCGGATAACTCTAAACAACTCTGTTGAACAGCCTCGGGTTTGGCTGCCACCGATGATGGCGCGCGCGATCCTTCCTCTTGCAGCGCTGCCAGCCACGGAGTCACGGATTGGTTATCGATGGACCGGGGATTTCGATGCGTTCATAGAAAATTTAGTGGTACAAAATTGCACGGACGCGAAGATATCTCGACACTTTACAGATCGGTTCGTCGGAACGCGGATACGTCGCTTGAAACTGGCTCGGTTTTGGCTATCGCGCGGAAATAGACCACCGCTCGAAAGTGTTCTTGCTTATTTTCTACGGAATGTTATTTATGATTTTGTTATTTAACCCCATTTGCATCGGACAGAAAAGTGAAAAATTCGTTCTTATCGCCAAAATTTGTTTTTTCATCGTATTTAAATGAAAATGTTTTTAAATGTTAAAAATAAAAGCAGTATTACATAAATAAAGAATTTTTATTCCATAATAGATTCATAATTATGAGAGGAATAAAGTCTAATTATTTTGCACAACACGATCATTTTTGAAGAATGTCGAGACAATAAAAAAACGTTTTCTAAATCTAATTACCTGTTCACTGCTGTCGGAAATATAACCATCCATTTTTTTTTTATTTTTCTAAGTTATTTTACCCTGAAACTATTCGCGATCGCCTCTTTTCATTGATTGAGAGCCGAATACGCATGGGTATAATATACGTTCTGGTAATAAATGCTTTTATTTTTTTAAATTGATACTGTCAGAAATCAACGACGCCTAAACGAAAATTTCAGCGTCGGTTAACGTGTTAAATAACCAAAATATAAAGAACTTTTAACACGTTAACCGACGCTGAAATTTTCGTTTAGGTGTCGTTGATTTCCGACAGTATCAATTTCAAAGAATACCTTATAATTCATCAACGAGTTCTATTAAATCACGTTGAACAAAGATACGACTTTCATCGACTGGCATCGTCCTTATCCACGAACGAACAAAATCTGAGCTCGATGCGAAAGTTTGCATAGAAATGATCGAAACGACGGAGGCCACAGAAGGTGTGCGAATATTCGAGCGAGCTTCCAAGCAGCGTAACGATATTTCTACCATGGCTTTTCGTCCACAAAGGTTGTTGCACCGTCTCGCATAAAAATGCGAGCAGTGTCTGGCTCCAATAGGAGCTCTGGTGCTCCAACTTTTCCAATAACTTGCGTGAAAGGATTGGCTGGCTAGGTGTGCAGTGGAACTCGTGTCGCCAAGAGTCGACCAAGGATTAAACATGGAATTTTCTTTTTTTTTTTTTTTTGTACCAATTAGGTGGTGTACTGGCGACTCGTAGGTTCCATTGGAACCATTTTTAAATTGCTTTCAATTTATCGATTCTTTGCGTGTAGCTCTGATTTATCACGGATTTATTGTAAATAGATTTGGTTCTTTTTTTTAATTGTGTATGCCCAATTTTGAAAATAGTGGATAATTGCAATTTTGGTTTGGGAGGTTATGTCACGTGTGTTGAGTAGGAAATACTGAACGTGAAATTTTGAAGTTAGTGATAACAGAGAACTGTGAATTATAATAATAATAAATATTTGTTAAATAATTGACAATTCGAAAATGATTAATAAGAAGTAAATACTATACAATACTAAAATATTCTAAGGATTCTAAAGTTTATTTGAAATGAAAAAAGATTGGTTAGTTTCACCTACATATCAACATTTTTTTAAATAAATTTGTAATAAAATTAATCCAGTATAAAATCCTAACAAAATTTTTTTTTAATATCGTTTCACTCGAAGAATATTTATCCAAACAACTAGGTAACAAAACTAACAATACTTTTAACATTTTTAAATAAAGAAAATGTGGAATAATGCCATTTAAAAAAGAAGAAAAAAAATCACAATAATTTGTGGTAAGTATCAGGCTCCGGTACCATAATTTCCTCTTCGAGCGAAAAGTGGAGGATGAACCGAGATAAGCTAAGCGTAGATGAGCCGAGATTGTAATTATGATAAAGTAACCGCTGTCCTAATTGCAGTAAGCAGCATTAGGCGTGATCAATAGTTATGAATTAATGTTTGTGCCAAGGGTTCACCGGCGAGTCTCGATAAAAATTTTAAACATCTTCCAATATTGTTCGCCCAAGACAGATTAAATACCAAAGAATTTTTTAATAAACCAAATATTTCCCAATAAAATTTCATCGCTCGCCGTTCCAAATTTATTGCACGGTTTTATTCCTGAATCCACGAATAAAAGTCCAATGGACCGAGTCTTAAACCTGCAGCAACTATCAACCCTCTGCGCTCTTCAATTTTTTTTAAGTTTCAAAGGACTGTTATTGCTTTAAAAAAAAATACATAAATGTTTACGATTTTTATTTATTTGGTTCCTTTACTTTATTATAAAACAATGAACAATATGTGAATTGACAAAAATAAGAAGTTTAACTTAAAACTTAATTTCTCAATTTGGCGACGCCATTGGGTCGTAAAAGGTTATGATTGCTTTTTAAAAAATTTTGTAGTCTCCAAACAGACGTAAGAAGAATTATTATTCAATATGAGGATAAAAAGAATTATTATTCAATACGAGAACAAAATATTTTGTTATTTTGACTACACGTCTATTTTATTGTAGAACATTGGTTTGGATTTTAGGTTAGGGTCGAGCTCAAGGCGTTAAGATTGCTTTTTAAAAAATTTTCTAAGCTTCAAACTGATATAAGAAAAATTATTATTCGATATGAGAACAAAAAGAATTATTATTCAATACGAGAACAAAATATTTTGGTATTTTATTACAGAACATTGGTTTGGATTTTAGGTTAGGGCCGGGCTCAAAGGGTTAAGATTGCATTTTAAAAAATTTTCTAATCCCCAAACAGACAAAAAAAATTATTATTCAATATGAGAACAAAATATTTCAATATTTCGTCTATACGTGTATTTTATTACAAAACTTTGGTTTGGATTTTAGGTTAGGGTCGAAGAACTAATGGCAGAGGATCTTGGAGAATATGATGCAAATGAAGACAATTATAGCGATTGAGCAGGAATAAACCACGTCAACGTGCGTGCGACTAAATTTATTCCGGTTGATTCGAGGAAGATAATGTAATTACGGGAGACGTCGGCGAACGCTCAAATTATCTCCGATGTACAGCGTCGAATCGAACATATGCGCTGCGGTTGGCAACGATAATTCGGGACACGGTCTATGACAGATTGTCCAACCAATATTCTCGCGAAAAAAATACTCTCCAAATAATTTAAATTATATTCCATGAATTTCTTAACTAAACACCTTCACTAAATAATTTCCAAGATGGCAGCTTTCAATTTCCCAATTTCTCAACCTTCGTTCCAGTCCTAAATTTATCTTTAAGTTTCACACAACCGTTCTGCAAATTTAATATCGTTTTCAAAAGAAAAGATAATTCTAAATTTACTTGATCGATCCGTGCCCCGTTAAAATTATCGAAAATGAAAAATTTAACTCGCAACATAACCTCTAAAAGAAACCACACACGTCGCCAATGAGAAAGGTTAACTCCGCAATTTTTATCCAATTATGTTCGACTTTAATTAAAAAGAATTTTTTTTTATTTCCAGAAAAACACGAAAAAGCTGTTGTTGGCTCTTTATGACTCAGGAACTTTTTAAAAATAACATACGACGGAATGAAATAATTCTATAATATTTTCTTTACTTTTAATTCTTCCAATGTCACTGACTTCACCCATTAAAATATTAATGGCCAAAGATAATTAACCAAAGCAACAAGCAGAACTTTAATTTCTGCAAAGAGTCAAAGACCCAGAAACAAAAAGAAAAAATCGAACAGGTTCACGTCTGTCAGACCAACGTGCAGTTATCAAAGCTAAAAATCCTCCTATGGATTTCGCGGATTCCTCTTTCACTTATTTCTTCATTTCGCATGCACATCGCTCGATTGACCCATCGAATCTTTTTTTTCTTCTATTTCTTTTTATTCGTCATGCATGTCAAAGATATCGGACACGCCGTACCAGCGGAATCAACGCCCACACGTGCAGAGATGGAAGGCCAACGAGGCTGAAATGAACCGGAGTTCTCTTCAAAGCCAAATATATGCACGGCCCATTTACAATAAGCAGAGGAATCACTGTGTGTGTCCATTCGAACCTTCATGATTTTTTTTTTCTTTTTTTTTCTTTCTGTTGTGTTACTTCACGCTCGGTTTCTTCTTTCTCACGTTTTCACTTTGTGCAAATTCTGGTCGCAGAGGGTGTAGGATTTTTTTTTCCTTTTTTTTTCTTTTTTTTTTTTACGATTATAGCTGATATAATTTATTTTGAGGATTATAGCGGACATGGGAGGATTCAGACGAGTGTATGGCAAATAAAATGATTTAGAAAGGACCCGGGTAAATTAATCACGCCGTTTTGAGTCTCTTTTCATAGACAGTAGGCAGGATTTATAGGGGAGAGTTTATAGGGAATTGAGAGGGACACTCGAGACTCATTTTTCTCTCGCGTGTATTGTTTCGGCGATTGCTGTCACCGATATTTTTCCGATCGTCGCGTGGAATGCGTCCACCCCCTTTCCGTTTGATTTTGCGGAAAAATTTTATTCGAAAACAATAATCCCAACGGGAGCGCCGATGCATGCGAAAAGTCAGATGCATTTGTCGAGAAGAAAATATATTGTTCGACTTGGATACACGGTTTGGTGTTTCATGGTGATTTCTATAAGGTTCAAAGATTTAAATGTTAAATAATTTTTATATTCAACAATTCAAAGGGTCAAAAATTTTAATGTTCAAAGATTCAAAGGTTCCAAAATTTAAATATTCAACAATTCCAAGATTCAAAGATTCATAGGTTCCAAAATTTAAATATTCAACAATTCAAAGATTAAACAATTTAAATATTCAAAGATTCATAGATTGAAAAATTTATATATTCAACAATTCAAAGATTCAAAAATTTACATATTCAAAGATTCATAGGTTCTAAAATTTAAATATTCAACAATTCCAAGATTCAAAAATTTACATATTCAAAGATTCATAGATTAAAAAATTTAAATATTCAACAATTCAAAGCTTCTAAAATTTAAATATTCAACAATTCAAAGATCCAAAAATTCAAAGGTTCCAGAATTAAAATATTCAACAATTCTAAGATTCAAAAATTCAACAATGTAAATATTCAACGATTTAAAAATTTAAACATTCAACGATTTAAAAATTTAAACATTCAACGACTTAAAAATTTACACATTCAACAAATCAAAGGTACAGAAATTCAAAATCCATAAATTCAAGTCGCAAAAGTTCAAAAATTCAAAAACTCAAGATCTCAAACACACAACCACCCATAAGAGCCACTTACTTCTAAATCCTCCTAACACCCAACGAAAGAACCCTCAGTCGCACAACCCCCACCCCCCAACCCTCGTCCTCCTAAAAACCTCACTTATCCAATCCACAAACGCGACCCACAAAAATTCGAGCTCGCTCCAACAAGAATCGGCTCCGTTTGAACCGTCCGCAATGAAACGCGGAAGAGGCGATCACGCGGAAAAGACAAAAGGACTGCGTGGGTGAACGGGACCGATAAAAGGCGTTTCGAGTGCCCCCTCGGGTGATTAACCGTGGCCTTCCGAATCAGCTTTGAAAACGTTGGAGAATGATTTTTAATGAGGTCGAACGGCCGTGTCGTCGTCGACAAACAAGAAACTCTCTTTCTATCCCGCAAGCCCTCGCATTCAGTCCGACGGCATTGTCCCAACGATTGCTACCACCGATCCAACCGCCGCTCCCTCCATCTTGCGGCGCCCCCTTTAAGTTCTGGTGCCCCCTAGGCTCGTCGCATCCTTTTCCCCTAGGTGCAGTCTTTTCCGTGAATCTTTTCATGCGTTTTCGCGGTGAGCCACGGCCACGAGGGCTCGCTGGGGGTGGTTCGGAAGAAAGGGTGGGAGGGTGAGAGAAAAGGCATCGTAACGATCCAACTGCTCCAGTTCCGGTATGTGGAACGTGCGAGAGGGATAATTGCGGCTCGCCTGAAAATCAAAGGGACTTCCGTTTCGTCCGACATCTCTACCCTACGACGTTTTCGCCCCATTTTTCATACCCCTCGCCGGGTCTCACCTCTTCCGTCAGTTGTCTATTCTCTGTGTTTTTTTACTTATCTTTTTTTTTTTTTTTGGCTTACAATGATTTTTAAAGGGAAGTTTGGTATTTGGTTAATTTTGGATTGATTTTGGAAGGTGTATGTCTATTGGTTCTTTTTTTTTTTGTTGGTTCTGAGTGGGTTTTGGAGAGAAGTTAGGGTTTGGTTTGTTTAATTTAGAATTGATTTTGNATATCTCTTTGACTAGAAATTTGAAATTAATTTTTGGGTTGTAGTATAGAATCCCTCGCTAGTTTTTTATGTCGATTAGAAATTAATATTGTGGGCGTTAACACTTGAGACAAGTGTAACGAGAAATTCACTGACACAAAGAAGTGAATAAATTTCTGGTCGAATAGAATTTTTTAATGAAAATGATTTTAAATTTTGTTTTTCTTTAGAACGTGCAGTGATTCGAAACTTTCAGCCGACGGTGTATGTATGCACGTTTTATCGAGATTAAAAACGTGTTGCGTTGGTTGGTGGATGGGTGGTGGAACGACTGGTTGTTGCGACAACAGGGTATATACACGTCGTCGAGCCGGCGGTAATTAATGGAGCTTACGAGGAAATCGCTTCGACACCCCCGGCTTCCTGACTTGACACTTTCTAACCAGCGCTCGTGTTGATGCTTACAAAACGCGTTGAATGAAGTGCGGGGAAAGAGAACATTCGTTACCCAGTACTTTCAATACTCGACGAAATTTTTTTCGCTCTCAATTTCGCTTTATATTATTGAATTAATTAAAATAAGATTTATGCTGGTTCCACGCTCAGAATGAAGGACACAATCTCGGAAAAGAGGAAACACGGCACTAAGAAATTTGTTACTGACCTAAACCATGATTGGATTTTCTAGGTGTTCCCCTTAGGGTCTGGCTCTCCCGAGGATCTCCCTGTTTCTCCGTAATTTTCTACAGTTATTTCGTGCTTTTTTAGCACTCGGACTGAATAATTTTACTTTGTAAAGGAAAATGCGAGTTACAAAAATTCAGTCTTCGACCTGACCCACAGTTGGATCTCCCTGTCTCTCCCTCATTCTCCGCGGTTATTTAATGTTTTTTTTACATTTATAGTACATAATTCTATCTTAGAAAGGAAAACATAAGCTACCGAAACTTGATTATGGACCTAAACCATCGACGGATCTCCCTGTCTCTCCCCGTCTCTCCCCGATTCTCCGCGGTTGTTTAATGTTTTTTTAACATTTATAGTACATAATTCTACCTTAGAAAGGAAAACACAAGCCACCAAAACTTGATCATCGACCTAAACCTTCGTTGGATCTCCCTGTCTCTCCCCGTCTCTCCCTGATTCCCCGCGATTATTTAATATTTTTTTAGCATCCAAAGCGAATAATTGCACCTCATAATGAAAAACGCAAGCCACCAAAACTTGGTCATCGACCTATCCCACAGTTGGATCTCCCTGTCCCTCATCTTCTTCCACCCTCTTTATTTCACTCCTCTCTTTCGGTTCGAGCTCTGGCATACCCGCGACGCGACAATTAGTCCTCAATTATGAAACCTCCCTCGTCAGGGTAACGGGTGACCCGGAAAGGAAGGGTGGCGGAAGGCCGCGTCACACACGACCGGCCACACGGTTGCTTCCTCTGGAGTGTATGTACCCGATCGAATGCTTCGTGTGCATGTACTTTTCGTGTCGATGTTAAACCGATGAAGGGTCGTCGCCATCGTCGATAGGGGACCATCCATTTTCTACCTGGTGACTACAAAGTACCGAACTCCTACCTATCATTCTTTACGACCCTACATGTTCAACCAATCATCCTATTACCTGATCCACTCGCTGAATTGGGACCACTTTTAATGTCCTACGATCAGACTGTAAATTTCAAAGCTGTAAAATTTCACAAAATGCACGTAACGTGAAAAAATACACAAAGGATACAAGTTATGGTAGGTGAAATAATTTTCCACCGAAGTTTCACCATTTTTTTTTACTATATTTTCAAAGATATTAATTTGCACAAAAATTCTGAGCATATTTATGATCATATCCCGTGTTACTCGCGGCACGCGGAAAATTAATATTTCTGTAAGCGAACAGATATTGAAATACTCCCCAAAAAAAAAAAAAAAAATTTTATTCTACGAGAAATTTTGTTCCACGAAAATTTATATTTTTGTAAGCCGTCTCAATTTCACTGTGGAACTACTGCGTATCGCTATTTTTTATTCAACTCCAATTCCGATACCGAAGGTTTATAAAATGGAACGACCTTGTTTCAAAATATTGCTCAATTATTTAAAAAAAATCGTTAAACAACCACAGTTGTGTTTCTCCGGTTAGTAATAATTATTCTAGCCGATTTTTCTCAAGATAAAGGACATCGATTGTTAGAAACGACGATGGAGGAAAGGGCAACGGAGACCAGCGAAAGATAATTAGATATTGATTTCGCATTAGTGCCGCGTTAAGATAGACGGCTATTCATTAACGTGTTATAACGGAGGGGTCCTCTCGTTCATTGGCCGATCTATTAAAATCAAAAGGATGGTCGAGACCTTCTGCATATTACTCCCTCTTTCTCCCCATTCTTTCGCCTTTCCCTTTGAAAAAGGCTTCCCCTATTGTCTCTGATTCTGACTGCCTTACCACCGAGTCTTGTCCCTTGTCCCTGGTGGATGGACTCTTATTAGAGATCTCGGAAATACACGGTCGCTCAAAAGTGTCCGGACACTTGCTCTAATTTTTTTAGAAACTGTAATTTATGATTTTACGATTTTACGATTTTACGATTTTATTATTTAATGGAAATTATTCAACCATTATTCTACACGAAGGGTCATTATTCCAATTTTAGTTATTCTATATAAAATATACAATTAATTTAATATTTATATATCATTTCAATTTTAATTACAAACGTTTGAAAAATTCTATATATTTTTTTTCTACGGATAGAGAATTTTTACTATTATGAGGAAAAATATTTTAACCAATATTTGATGGTATTTTGAGTTGAGACGCATAAACGAAGTAAGAATTGGCGACGAGCAAAGGCTTCGTAGCGAAGCGAACAACAAGATTGCAATGTAAAGCAGCGTACTTCTTTCTAGGAAAGGCAATCTAATATTTAAATCTTCCTGGAAGTAAGGCAGACCGAATCGAACGCCTCGGGCATTGCACAGGAAGATTCGTGCGAGACCATTGTCGAGGAAACTAAACCACAATCCATAGTCCTACATTTTTCTTCATTTTTTTTTTTTTTTATNATAATTATTTCAAACAATTCTGTTTTACGAAAAATATAAAGAGGAGGGATGTTGCAACGCACGTCGATCGAAATATTTGTATTTAAAAAAATTTATTACAACAATTACCTCCGAAAAACAATCGAGCCTTTAATCAGTCAAGTTATACCATTCAAGTTATTTCCAACTAACCCATCAACTGTCCTTATATATCTTTTTCCCCCGATATCCCTCTTCCGGGTTCTGCGCTTTTAATTTCGGTTGTTTCCCGAATTTTATCCCAACGGGTGACAATATCTATTTACAAAGCAATTATTGCCATTTACCAGTCACCATTCGAGTTTCTGCATTAATCCAAGCGACCAGTGAGAATCGCCTATCGAGCGCAGAGGATTAACACTAAAACTATTGTACCAGTCAAAACGACTGGTTCCTCGCAAAAATTTTATTAATTTTGTAAACAAAATCACCCCTAATATAANTACAAATAAATTTGTTGAAACATAAGATCACTAAACTATTTTGTAACTTTAACAAAGTTACTTTTACAAATTCCATTACAAGAAAAAAGAAAAATAAAATTTCTTCTTTAAACGCAGTGACTACGAACATTAAAAATATTATTTTCAATTAATTCTTTGGTTGTAAAATTTTATATATTAAAAATTAAAATTGACTTCTGCTCGTAAGGTTATAAAATAAATAAATAATGTCACTGTGCGATGTACTCCAGATATGACTCGTAATTTAAAGTGAATCGTTTAAGAAAAATAGCACGAATCAACTACAAGCTATTCTTTTGACCAGCTCGGTAAAAAAAAAAGCGACCGGTGCCCTTTCAAATATTTAGCGCGCCAATTATCCCTGAATTATCGGCCAATTAACGCGGGCAACTGTGAAAAACCGTCGCACGCTGAAAGGACGACGTGTCCATTGTACAACGACCATACAGGAATTTATTACTCTTCGGGTGTCCCTGATCGATAGCTGGCTATTGATATCGATAGCAGATATTACGAGGTCGTAATGAGTTCGAGTTGTGGACAGTCGAAACAGCCTTGTAACAATTACTTCTAACAAGTATTCGCTAAATTTTTTAATTACTAACAATCAGACACCCAGAAATATGATTCTTCACTATTTTTTCATATTTTTTCAAAATATCTTTTCTATAAACAATGACAGAGAATTTTATAATAGGGCAAATGAAAGTTCGTATAAAACTGGACAGAAAGTGTGGAATAAAGTTTTCTCGTAGGTGGCTCCGTTTTTGAGAAAATTGAATTCAAAGATACGTAACTTGCTTGTGCACGGTTCTTCGACGCGGTTTCTTCAGAAACGAGAGCTCGTACGAGAAAAATTCATTCCACGTTTATTGCGTGTTTTTTAGAGTAGAATTGACTGGTTAAGTTATTATTTTAAATTGTACTGTATGATTATATATAAATCTATTTGCTCAATATAAATGAAACATTTTGAAATCTGTCTTTCAACAAAGAATTTTTACGCTTCGACGTACGTTCGGAGGAAATTTGGGTCATTGCTGAATGATTTATTCAACGGCCAGTCAGGTCACGTCTAAACTTATAACACACAGGTTGTACTACGACCCATTTTGAATCGCCAGAAATGGAAATGGAAGCTGCATGAACGATTTTTTTATAGTCAGTTTTTTACACACGAAAATACACGAAATAATCATATCTAATACCTTCGAAAGAAAATTATAAATACGAATGGAAAAACTAATTTCGATCACAAACAACTGAATTCTACAATCAATTGAAACAAATCTATATGAAATCAAAATTTCATACAAAATTTTATATTTAAGACTTATTTTATTTTATTAATAAAAATCGAATATTGCAGCGCTTTAAGCGCAACTTTATAAATTTTGTTAAATAATATAAAAAATATAAATTAAAATATAGTATAATATATAGTGTTGGTAATATTATTATGACAAATGTAGTATTAAAACAGTATGATGGCTCAGAAGTTAACATCCTACTTTCTTTCGAGACACCAGTTGTGCCACGGCCTTCCTTACGAAACATCCGGTTCGCGTGCCCGATTGCACGTAATGCACTCCGACTGTAACGAGCACAGTCTCGAGTTTTCGTGGAAGCATGCAAAATATTCGAGGCTCCCGACACGCGTGATACGCGGAAGGAACGTAAACCCGACTTCCGGAAACCTCCATACCGGTCTCCGCTTATGGAAATACATCGAACCGGAAGTTGCTTTTACGACGTCGATCCTATCCACTTCTAGTTTCTAAACTAGTCACTAAAACGATCCTAGGGAACCCTAGGATAACCATAATACAACCACAATTAATCCTCGCAACGTAAATCGAATAAAATTAAAAAAAATATATATTTCTCTTCGATTTTTGTAAACCATCGAAAATAACTAATCAATTTTGTCTGATTGATGTTATTTATTGAATTTTTTTTTCTTTTTAATTTTATGGGTTTGATAGTTGGAAACAGAAAAAGGCGGATTTCTAAGAGAAGTTCGTAACAGAAAATGGCGTCGACGCAGGGACAGAAACTTTTCTAGGGGAATTCTGACCACGGAAGAGCAGAGCCGCCTAAACGACATCGTTTATTATTTTAATGACGTCATTAGTGGAATTTAAATAAACTTGTCCGCGAGCCACTTCGTCCTGCGGTCTCGCGACAGTTTTATTCGTCGTTGGCCCAACGTTCGGCCATTCTCGCTACATTTGCGACGCCATTAGTGTCTTATTTTTCCTGAAACATCGTCGCGCGACTCTTTTATCCTTACAATTTAAAATATATATGTATATTAACACGTTAAACGCTACATATCAGATTTGAAAAAAAAAGTACTTTATAATTATAATATTAATTAAAATATTGTGTTAATAACAAACACAATATTTCTTTACAGGTTATGTTCAAATTTCGATAAACGCTAAAAGAGATAAAACAAATTTTTCATTTATACTCAATATAAATATTTGTTATTGCGAAGAACAAACAGCGAAAGGATCGGACAAAAATAAGAACTCCCTAGTACAATTTCTAGTAACTTTTTTCATTAATTTCATATTTCTCACGGAACACGCGGCCTAAATGGAAAGTAAAATAGAATTAGCCCCGCGATTAACGCGCCAATAAAAATTTCTATCAACAATGAAAGGGGAACGCGAAAATTTCAGAAGCGTTAAAATTGAAACGCTTCGAGCTTCTGGTTGGCAACACGCTGACTCTCCCCCCCCCCACCCTCCCCTCTCCTCGCATTGTCGCGATGCTTTTGATACTTGCTGAAGGGAGTGTCCCTCTTTGTGCCGGTGTAGCACTTTTAACACTCTCTGTGAAGGGAGAGGCTTCCACGGTGAGCGAGCGTTTCACCTAGCGTAGAGAAAAGTTTGATAGCTCGCCATGAACATGGCCCAGAAACATACTCGATATTCGCTCGGTGTCATGGTGCGTGCTCAACTTTACTTTAAAGCGATACTCGACTACCGTGAACTGTAAATAAAGCTCGCTCGACATTTTCTAATTAACCAACTCGAAATTTCTTAATTAAATAACCAAACATAGTGGAAACCACCTGGAACCATTTAGGCAGCGTCGGCTAGATACACTGACCAAATTGTCTACTTTTAACGGAGTCCTTTTAATGGATGATTCCTGAGACCATTTCGAACAACTTCTTCCTTTGCGAAAACGTCTAATTTGTCTTCCTCAACGAGTTATTAACGAAAAACGCTAACAGAGCGAATGAGGTATCTAGCTGCCAGCGGTAGTGTTGGCTACGAGCCGCCCTCGTGCCTCGATGAACAAGTCACAATGTAACGAAGCAAGTATTGACGAATATTGAAGCTCAGTTTGTTTGCTCTACGCGAATAATAAGTAAACCTTTGCACTACGTTGTGTGGTTTTGTTCAGAGCTTAAGTTTTGAGTTAAACTTTGTACTTTTGTCGATTTAAATTTTCCTTTTTGTTTTAAAACGAAGAAAATTAATGGAATAAATGGAATATCATAAATCATCAAAAGTATTTTTAATTTTTGTTACTTTCCATGAAACTAGTGAAACTTAAGAAAGTTTAGGAATGCAAAGGGTTCGTATCCTTTATCCAAAGCAAAACTACAAATTTAATATTTAAATGGAAGGTAATTTGATTATACTAGACTTTTCTTCGTCAATTAAGGGTTAAACCTAAGCGAAGAATATTAAATTAAAAAAAATAAAATAGCACTAACGCTAAATTCCTGATATTTTTATTTTTTGTTACTGCTCTTGCTCATAAATCCGTTACGGTTTTCGAGAAATGGATCCGCAGAGCTGGTAAGATAGACGTTAGGAAAGCGTAAACGCGGCAGATAATAACGCGAAATAATAGATGGTGAAATCCGTAGGCTGGATGAAGGCGTTTCCAGGCAGAGACACCGGGAGTTGTTTTCAGGGGAACAATATCAAAATGGCGCGGCGTAGAACCGGTGCGTAGGCCCGACGACGCCGTCTTTTCTTTTCCGCTGTGTCCCCATTGTCTTCGCTTCCGTTGAACTTGTGCACATGGCTCGTTTTCAAAAGGCGAGTTACCGATTCCACGCTCGTCAGAGACACGTCAACGGGAAAACGGGCGTTGAATGACGTCACATCTTCGTGGCGAACGATGGAGGTTATGCGAGCCATGTTACATGGACTTAAAGAGGGCCCGAAAATGAACTTTTCTGAGATTGGAATCCGCGTGAACCGAATTTTTCAAAACCAACGCGTCGATTTCAAAAAATATGTCTAAACCCTATTTTTAAAAATTATCATGTCGATTTTAAAAACATATTTTTGAACACCACTTTTCTAAATTATCATATCGATTGAAAAAAATATTTTTGAATCCTATTTTTCAAGATCGCAATGTCAATCTAAAAAAATACTTTTGAATCCTATTTTTTAAGATCACAGTGTCGATTTTGAAAAATATTTTTGAACCCTACTTTTCAAGATTACGTCGATTTAAAACAATATTTTTAAAACCTATTTTTCAAAATGACTCTGTCAATTTTAATAAATATTTTTGAATCCTATTTTTCAAGGTCATTAGGTCGATTTTAATAAATATGTTTGAACCCTATTTTTAAATCCTATTTTTCAAAATCATTGCGTGGATTTTAATAAATATTTTTGAATCCTATTTTTCAAAATTATCACGTCAATTTAAAAAAATGTGCCAAACCCAATTTTTCCCAATCCTTTCAAGGTAATGTAAACTAAATAGGAATTATCCAGGATTGGTGTACGTTGATTTTGACGAGAAATCAATGGTGGAAGTGCACACGTTTATTTGCCCGGTATCCTGGTATCATCGACTAAAATAGAAAATAATGGCAAGCTGCCGGATATTTGTGGGTGGGAGCGTGACAAATATATATCATAAAAGCAGAGCTGTTCCGCTCCGTATCTCGATATTGATTTATAACGGCCCGATATACGCGCCGTATCGGAACCGTGTTTTTCGATTTCCATGTAACGCATTCACCGAAAATTTGATATTTCACCTGGAATATCAATAAGGATATTGAAACCAAAAAATACACACCCTTTTGACGCATCGATTTTTCCACTTTTATTTTTTTCTATTTCCTAAATCAATTTTTTTACGCGGCAAAATTCCACTCAAAACAAAATTATCACAATCATAAATGAAAAAAAAAAAAAATCAGCCCAACATAGCAAAAATTAAATTTAGCAAAATGCAACGAAACAATGTAAAGAATCTCAAGAAATGCAAACTTGCTAAATTTTTCCACCAAATCTTCAATTACAAAATTCGAACATTCGATATGCAACCAATCCAACGCTAATTCCTATCTAATCGACGTACAGGTGTTCCCTAATAGCCACGCAACCGATCAACAGCCACGTGGTGATGGCCCGTAACTGGACCGTGCACGTGAGAGCACGTGACATTAACCCGATTAATCTGATTTCACGGATGCAATCGTGTCCGGCCGTTCGACTGACACCGGTGTAAATCGAGCACGGTAATCGGAGACGCGCGTAGGCGCATAAATCCGTCGGTTCTCTTGCTTGCTTTTCCATCAAAGAGGGAATTCGTCGGGTTGGCCGATGGTAAAGGAACAAAGAAAAAAGAAAAAAGAAAAAAAATCGACCGTCGCTTTTCATCGGGCTGCCGCCTTAATTCACCGTTTTAAACATTAATTAAATTGTTCGGCTGTGGTTTCAAGAAAACTGAACCCGGCCCACTGCTCGTGACAAGCGTCTGCTCTCCCCGCCGGGAAACCGAGATCCCCTTTGTGCTTGGTAATTTTGTTAGGAAAAACGCGGAAACCTGTGGTCTGCTCGGGTCAGAAAGAATCGGTGAGGGAATTTTAAGAAACCGATAAGTGGACCGGCGATTTTTCTGCGTTTATTGGAAACGTAAAAGTGGAAACTTGAAATATCTGAGTTCCGCTTTTCCCAATGTTCTGAATCTTTGGATTTTATATAAACGGATGGGAATGGTGAATGGAGAAGTTTGGGAACCACTGGTTGAAATGTTGGAATCTTGACAGTTTCATGGGATGCAAGATATTTTAGACTACACAATTATGAAATGATCCTCGGAAGCTTAGGTGTTTGGAAGTGCTGTTGGTTTAGATTGTTAACAACTAACTTTTTTAATTTCAATTTTAGATCCACGATGGCTCCAATTTTTGCACATTTTTCTCTATTGGATTTCACTTTTGTATTGCGAGTACTCTAGGTGCCACATAGTGCTATCTCCGATGGATATCCCAAGACACAACATGTACGCGCTGAGTAAGTAATATAAGATACCATTTGCGTCCTATGTAAGTAGTATAAGACGCAACACGTACGTGCTACGTAAGTAGTATAAGGCAAAACATATACGCCCTGAGTAAGTAGTATGAGACACGACGCGTGCGTCCTCGGTAAGTAGTATAAGACACAGCATTCACGTCCTGAGCAAGTAGTATAAGACACAATAAGTACGACCTACGTAAGTAGAACAAGACACGCGTACGTCCTCTGTAAGCAGTATGAGGCACAACGCGTACGACCTGTGTAAGTAGTATGAGACACAGTGTGTAAGCTCTGAGTAAGTAGTATGAGACACAATAAGTACGACCTACATAAGTAGTATAAGACACGTGTGCGTCCTGAGTAAGTAGTGTGAGACACAACATATACGTCCTGAGTAAGTAATATAAAACACAGCATATGCTTCCTATGTGAGTAATATAAGAACTATACTGTATCCTGAACAAGTACTATAAGTATGCCTGTCATGTACAGTCTGTCCCGAGTAAGTTGCATAAGACGTACAGTGTATCCTGAGTAAGTAGTATAAGTCGTACAGTCTGACCTGAATAAGTTGTGTAAGACCTACAGTGTGTCCTGAGTAAGTAGTATAAGTCGTACAGTCTGACCTGAATAAGTTGTGTAAGACCTACAGTGTGGCCTGATTAAGTAGTATAAGTCGTACAGTTTGACTTGAATAAATTGCACAAAGTAGTAGTTAATTGCATTAAGTAATATAACACAGCATATATGCTCTGAGTAAGTAGTATGGAATACCATTTGCTCCTACGTAAGTAGTATCAGACGAGCCATATTCATCCTCCATGGCCTCATATAATTAACAGGACGGATAACAAAAAATTGTCCCACTAAATCCAACCCTTTAACCAAAATACTCTCCAAGTGGTTTGAGTGAAATGTCAACTTCCACAGAATCTCATCCAACTGCATTAAACCGACGCATAAGCATATAGATTCTCATAAAGCTCAAGTGGCCATCGATTCCAACTGGTTCACTTCAAAACCGTATCAGCTCTGAACCTGATCCCATCATCCGACGTGGTCCTTCTATTTCTATGCAAAGCAGCCTCGTTTCTCGCTCAAGGACCCTGCGTGTGTTGCGGTCGCAACCGGCATGCATCCTGAAGGGTCGAACGGTACTTACTTTTCTGCGGCCGCAGCAGAGCATGGCTGCTGCGCTGCAGCTGCGGCGAGCCGTCGACGAGAGTTGAGGCTGATGACAGACGTAGCTGAGTCGTGCGCCCCCTTCCCGCTGCAGCTGCACCACGCGCACCTGCAGCTGCACCTGCTCCCGCTCCCGCTGCCCTTGACCGACACCGACTCGACCACCGTACTTGATGCGCACGTGTTTTCGCCACTGCATGAGTTCGGTGCGTCATGCCCTCTTCCTGAAATTTCATTTTTATCATTAGTAAAAAGTGAGGAAAAAAAGAAAAAATTTGTTGGAAAGGGAATTTTTTGTGAAAGACTGGAAGACACCAGGTCATACTGTAAGTAATTTAAGTATTTTAAATGACTGAAATATTATAATGTATATTCTATGGTGGCTTGTAATGGTTTTTATAAATGAAGGGAGTGGTTTTACATAAAATAAAAAATAAGGGCAGAATAAAGTGGTTTTAATTTTAGAAGAAATTAGGATTCAAAGTTGATGGGGTACACAGGGTGTTCTGTAACTGCTCGAGCAAATATAAAGGAGATTTTACATAAAGAAAGTAAATTAATAGCGCAGAATAAAGTTTTCTTCATTTTGGTAGAAATCAGGACTTGAATTTCCGAAATTTATAAACTGTTCGATAACTGCTCGTGCAACCGTGAAAGAGGGTGATTCTACATGAAAAAAGTAAGTCAAAAGCTGGCAGCAAAATTTAGTATTCCGTAACTGTTGGTACAACTATGAAGAGGATGGTTCAACACGAGAGAAAAAATAAGTCCAAAGCACGGGGTGAAATTTTTTCATTTCGGAGGAACTCATGATTGAAAACTTATGAAATTCATACTGTTCGATAACTGCGCGTACCCTTCGCTTCGCATGTTTTCCAACTTTCCTCGAAACCGAAGCCTCCAATAAAAAAATTTCATTCTACCTTTCCGACTAAACTTTTCCCCTAGATTCATCCCTTTCAAGATTGCACCACCATAAAAAAAATTACCAGAAAAACAGTAACCTATCCTACCAAATATCCTCACTTCACCATTCCTAAAAAAAGAAAAAAAAAAAAAAAAA
>SMSQ01024312.1:0-10695 GCA_019453375.1 Ctenoplectra terminalis
ATTATATTATATTACTATAATTATAATAATTTATAATACTATTCTATTATCATAATATTATTGTAATATTCCAATAATAATAATAATTATTATTATATTGCATTACTATAATTATAATATTTTATAATACTATTCTATTCCTATAATATTACAGCAATATTCTAATTATAGTAATAATTATTATTATATTGTATTACTATAATAATAATATTTTATAATACTATTATATTACCATAATATTACTGTAATATTTCAATTATAGTAATAATAATAATTATATTATATTACTATAATTATAATAATTTATAATACTATTCTATTATCATAATATTATTGTAATATTCCAATAATAATAATAATTATTATTATATTGCATTACTATAATTATAATATTTTATAATACTATTCTATTACCATAATATTACAATTATAGTAATAATAATAATAACAATAATATATTATAATACTATTATATTGCTACAATTTTACCACAATAGTAACAATAATAATATATTACAATCTCTGACCTTACTTTAACAACGAACATACATTCCGTAACCCTAAAACATTTCCAAATTAAGAGAAAGAAATTTCAAACCTACACAAAACTGTAGCGTAATTGATACCCCGTCGTGCTTAAAAAACAAAATATATAAATACATATCACGAAACCACTCGTTTCACGTAAACACCCGTCCCCATAATGCATACCCCATCTTACAAAAGCCAACCAGAGCGGAGCAGTTCATTTTATCGTTAATTCCTGTCGCGTGGCACGTAATTAGATTGCATGGCGCCGCGCGGCAAGAACCGTCCTCTTTTTTCGCCAAATTTTCCATTCCGAACGTGCCGCGGCGGGCCACGCAACCAAGGCGATGCCGGCTTGACGGTAGATAACGAGTGGCAAAAAGCAGAAATGAGAAATGCTAATGGCATTCCGTTCTCACCGCTATCATCTTTCACGGTCGACCCAGCCGCGCCGCGAGAGAAAGAGAGACAGGGGTGAAGCCAGGTCCACTGTTTGCATAGTCGTAAGAACGGTGCAGAGGCAAGGTATTGGGCGTTATTTTATGCAAGAACCCGCGGTTGATACCGCTCATTTTGAATATTTTATGTGACGCGTCTGGAATAAGGTTCGCGGCTCCATTCTCGCCTCGCGCCGCTGAAATTGTGTTTCTTTTTTTTTTATTACAAATACGTTCGGATCCGTAGTTCGGGGGACGATTGTACCGCATACTCTAAATTAGTTATTCTTTGTAGCCTGAATTTTATCCGCTTATCGGAGAAAAAGCTAGGATTCATTACAATTTTTCAGTTTGGTTTGAATAATCTTTAAACTGATAATTGGTATAGATGGATCGTGGAATCGCTACGGTAATACGGTAATCACATTTAATAGCGCAGTAATAACTAAATAAAATTAATTTTTTAACACTCTATGGGACCCTGTCACTTAAAAGTTACAAACTGAGGTCTATATTCAAAATCTATATTTTAAAAATTTATATTATCTATAATATCTATATTATCTATATAATCTATATTATAATCTATAATCTATATTATTCAATATAGATTTTAATAAAATATAGATTTTACATAATGTATATTATTCAATATAGATTTTAATAAAATGTAGATTTTACATAATGTATATTATTCAATATAGACTTTAATAAAATATAGATTTTACATAATGTACATTATTCAATATAGATTTTAATAAAATATAGATTTTATATAATCTATATTATAATCTATAATGTATCTTATTTAATATAGATTTAAATAAAATATAGATTTTATATAATCTATATTTAAAAAAATTAATTTTGCTTAGTTATCACTCCACTACTAAATTTGATTACTGTATTACTGCAGTGACACCACGATCTATCTACAGTAATTATTAGTTAAAACATTTTCAAATCAAAATGATATTGTAATCTATAACACATAATATTCTTGATATCACCATCATTTGTTTTTCCTTTTTTACCAGTGTCTACGAAATTAGCATTCGAGTATTTCGATATCACTTTGATAAAATATTAGCTTGTCCCAAAACTTTCCTTTTATTAACCCTCTATGGGACCCTGTGACTTAAAAGTTACAATTTCTATATTTTATATAGAATATTTCTATATTTCTCTAGTTCTATATTTAAAAAAATTAATTCTCTTTAGTTATCACTCCACTACTAAATTTGATTACTGTATTACTGCAGTGACACCACGATCCATCTACAGTAATTATTACTTAAAACATTTTCAAATCAAAGTGATATTGCAATCTATAACACACGATGGTTTTATAATATTCTTTATATTACCATCTTTTCTTTTTCGTTTGTTACCATTGCCTACGAAATTAGTATTCGAGTGTTTCGATATCACTTTGATAAAATATTAGCTTGTCCCAAAACTTTCTTTCCTTTTATTAACCCTCTATGGGATCGTGTGACTTAAAAGTTACAAACTGAAGTCTATATTTTAAAAATTTATATAATCTATATTATAATCTATAATCTCTATTATTTAATATAGTTTTAAATAAAATATAGATTTTATATAATCTATATTTAAAAAAATTAATTTTCTTTAGTTATCACTGCACTATTACCGTAACAACACCACGATCCATCTACAGTAATTACTACTTAAAACATTTTCAAATCAAAGTGAAAAACTGTACTCAATCCTAATTTTTTCTCCAATAAGCAGACAAAATTCGGGCTATACAGAGTTAAAACATAGATACATTAGCTTGTAACTTTCGAGTCACACGGTCCCATAGACAGTTAACACCTACGTTTTACGAGCCGTCTCTCTCTCACACACATTCTCCACCTACATAATCATTAAAAAAAAATTCTACTCAAACACGGAACCGCGTTTCTCGCCGACAAAACGCACAAACAATTTTCTCAAGCGTACACTCGATTTCCTCCAAAGACGAAACTCCCGCGCCGCAAGGCAAGTTCGATCTTCCGCTTGCGGAGCAGTGGCACGCAAATAACTTTATTTTCCATCGGTGTCGCGCAGCGTTTAAGGAGCTCCTCTCGACGCGTACAGAAGGTAAAGAAAGGCCTCTTAATGCAGTTGGGAAAAAGGACAAGCCGGTACGAGCGAGCAACTTTCAAAGTGGAACCGTACTTGGCAATTCTCTCTTCCGGTGTTCCGTCGAGAATCGAAGCACGCGTGTTGTACGTGACTCTTCTCGTCTCTCCGAGGAAGAACAAAGAAGACAAGCAAGAGAAAAAAGAACGCTCTTCCTTCTTCTCTGCCTCCTGTCAAAAGATGAATTCGTCTTTGTTATCGCGGACGGGTAATTAAATTTTTGCAATTCAAATTTCCCGCGCTCGGCCGAGCTTGGCCTCTTCGATCGGCCGCTTTTTAATGGACGTGCAAATTGCTCGTTACGATTTCGCGGTAAGCAGCGAGAGNACCACGATCCATCTACAGTAATTACTACTTAAAACATTTTCAAATCAAAGTGAAAAACTGTACTCAATCCTAATTTTTTCTCCAATAAGCAGACAAAATTCGGGCTATACAGAGTTAAAACATAGATACATTAGCTTGTAACTTTCGAGTCACACGGTCCCATAGACAGTTAACACCTACGTTTTACGAGCCGTCTCTCTCTCACACACATTCTCCACCTACATAATCATTAAAAAAAAATTCTACTCAAACACGGAACCGCGTTTCTCGCCGACAAAACGCACAAACAATTTTCTCAAGCGTACACTCGATTTCCTCCAAAGACGAAACTCCCGCGCCGCAAGGCAAGTTCGATCTTCCGCTTGCGGAGCAGTGGCACGCAAATAACTTTATTTTCCATCGGTGTCGCGCAGCGTTTAAGGAGCTCCTCTCGACGCGTACAGAAGGTAAAGAAAGGCCTCTTAATGCAGTTGGGAAAAAGGACAAGCCGGTACGAGCGAGCAACTTTCAAAGTGGAACCGTACTTGGCAATTCTCTCTTCCGGTGTTCCGTCGAGAATCGAAGCACGCGTGTTGTACGTGACTCTTCTCGTCTCTCCGAGGAAGAACAAAGAAGACAAGCAAGAGAAAAAAGAACGCTCTTCCTTCTTCTCTGCCTCCTGTCAAAAGATGAATTCGTCTTTGTTATCGCGGACGGGTAATTAAATTTTTGCAATTCAAATTTCCCGCGCTCGGCCGAGCTTGGCCTCTTCGATCGGCCGCTTTTTAATGGACGTGCAAATTGCTCGTTACGATTTCGCGGTAAGCAGCGAGAGGAATTCGGGCCGCGTCCCAGTTCGATGTCCTTATTTTTTATGAAAAAGTTAGCCGCGTTCGGGGGTTGTTAAAATTCTCGGAGAACTTTCGACGGAACGGGAATGCGTACTTCTGTCGGAGATTGAGGCACGTTCTGACTGCAATACTACGTGACTCAGTTCCTCTAAACATCGAAGACCTTTCGCTTCTCTCTTTCTCTTTCTCGCTTCTTATTTTTCATTTTCTGTTTTGATGAGAATTTTCTTCCTCCGGGTTTCGGTGTTGGGAAACAAAGCGGTCGAAGGTTCGGAAAGTTTCAGAAATGCGAGGCGTGTGTGTGGTTTAGGGTCGTAAATAGATTATTGAAAGGAGTGGCTAATAAGATTGCAATATTTTTTGAAGAACACAGTTTGTGGAATTTTTAACACTTGGCAACGTACTCTTACGTTTTTCGCGGGTCACGTAAAAGTACGTATTTAGTAGATTTGTGCTGAAAAGCCGGTATTGTATAAATACGATGGGCGTTGTATGTATGGTGTTTTTTTTTAAATAATCATAGAGTATAGGTTTGAGTGTAAAATAGAAGAAAGTTTCGTTCAGAAAAACGAAGCAGTTAACCATTTATTGCGATTTTATTGAATGATCAAACTCCCGCGAAATTTACGAAAAAACACCCGCTACACGCGTGTAACTACACAATGTGTTTTAAATGCACTGAAAATTTTGTGACTGCATTTTAACACTAGAACTACCAAAGTGGTCAAAATGACCCATTCATAATTCTTTATAGAAATTTTATAAATTTCCTATGGTATTTCATGATTTTTCTGTTAAAAATGTAGACAAAGCTTTGCTTCCCTTGCATTGCGTATTTTTTTATATACCGTTCATTATGATTTTTTCGGTACAAAGAAGTATGCTTTAATTGTCGGTAGTTCTAGCGTTAATAGTTTTGAATAGTCAATAAGGGTGTATTATATTATTTTAGCTAGATTTTATTACGTTAGCCTAAAGGTTCGTGCGAGTTTTAACACGTAAATAAAAAGCGATTTTTTTGTTATTTTTATTTAATAACGCATTGTCCACTTGAACTACTAAGTCACGCTTTGTTTTTAAAATTTTTCTTTCTCCATTCTTGTTGTTCGTTTTCTATTTTAATGTGAATTTTCTTTTTGTGTCTTGGTATTGAGAAACAAAGGGGCCGAAGGTTCAAAAAATTGTAGAAATGTGAGCCAATAAAATAGTAACATTCTTGAAGAACACAGTTTGTCTAATTTTTAAATGGACTGAAAATTTTGTGGTTGCACTCAATTGTATTAACGTGGTCTTTTAGCCAAAAGGTTCGTGGGAGTTTTAACAATAAATATTATTTTTATTTTGAACAGTGATGAGGAAGAAATTAATAAAATTAAGACTAAAACTACCAAAGCGATCAAAATGACCGGCTTGTAATTTCTCGCAGAGATTCTATAAATTTATAACGATGTTCATGATTTTCTGTAAAAAATATTGATAAAGATTCGTTTTCCTTGAGTTATGTATTTTTTAGAACACCTACCATTTTTATTTCTTCCAGTACAAATGGATTTATTTTAATCGTCGATAGTTTTACTGTTAAGGTTACATCAAATGAAAATAATTTTTTTCCCGTTTTATGTTATACATACATTTATATTTTAAATCAAAATTAAGTTCCTTATATGGAAGTAAAAAAAAATATTTCTTTTTAGTAAATTTTCGGAGCGTAATCTTTTTGTACTTGCTCTGGGTCTCGTGTAACATAATTTCACACAACACGGAATTTTCTAGAAAACTATCTACCGTGTTATAGGAGAATTATTTGTACTTCCAATGAATGAAGTTTCTCCATCATTTTCCAATTTTTACGTCCGCGATATCTCGAAATCGAAACCTATGAAGATTAACAGCCTAGGAAACATCGGCCAACTCTCGTTTAAATGTCACGTGTAACTGTTTTGAAATTCCGATTCAAGATGTTGCATGCAACTTTTGCTACAGGGAAACGGTAAGAAAATTGGCTCCGTTCCGTCGTTTGCAAATCCATTATACATGCACGATCCGAATCAGTTGTTCATTTATCACGGTTCGGTCGTCACGACATTTCGACAGCCCGTTCCGTGTAATATCTTTTTTTTCCCTTCTCCGCTCTTCTCTTCGCCAAATGCCTTATTCATCGGTCAAGTTTACGACTCTTCCAAGTTTTCTCTTCGCGTACATTAACACGTTTGACCGCCACGCCGAAATTGCGCGTTCCGTTCAGGACGCCGCGCTCTCTCATTTTTTTATTCTCTGTACGGTCGCATCACCGAACAATAAACCATGATAAACACATTAACCCTTTGCGGTTGTATTAAATTTGGACATGGGTATCGTACCGGTCGGAATTAATTTCCGTCGAAAGAGCAGGGATACATAACACGCAAGTTTACGATGGATAAACAAGATTTAGTAATTCTTTTGCGAACTTTAGATATATCTTTATTCAATACAGTCATCTAGCGATATGTTTTTGTATAAAAATTATGTTTTATAATTCTCCATCGTGTGGTATTTTTCAAAACACTCTCCAACGTGCAGGCCTGGTTTTCGAGTGCGTGTGCCGCAAAAATAATTGGTTTGGTGCCTTCCACCCTTAATCTTTCTGTTTGAACATGCACAACAATCTTTACTTTTTACATTTTCACAATGCCGCAATATATGCAGTTTTCCATTAAGTCTTTCTTCCTTATCGGAGGTCGAAGGTCTTCCTGGTTTTGATTCTGCTCCATCACGAAAATCACCTACCAGTTGTGCCACCAATTTTCGGACGAACATAAAATGTGGCATAGGTGTCATGTTCTCTCTTCTAGCTGACACCTTGTATAAAATGTAACTATTTATTGCACAAACCTCTGATCCCCGGAAAAAAAGTTTTCGCCACCATTTGCACGATTTTCTCATCGCTATTTTCAGTTTCACAGAACACTTCTTGCGGTAACTTTCTTTTTGCCATTTTGGGGAATTATTTTGAAATATTTTAAGAAGAGAGAACGTCTAATTACTGGTAAATACAATTTATAAAATATTCTTTGGAATTCTACAAGGTATCGTCGAACGTTGTCGATTTCGTTACGTTCAAAAGACGACTGACTCGCCACTGCGTCTTGCATGGCGAGCGCTGGGTGACAACTTTTGTTTAAATTGGATTTCGTTATTTCCAATCGATGGAGCACCGTATTGGTTCGTCAATAGGTTCTTTAGGCATTGAGGTTCATTTAGAAAAAGTGTAAACTGATACATGAATGCATACAGTATAGGATTCGTATAGTTCCTTGCTGTGGTGGCTGAGAGCAGACATACGACCGGAACGGTAAAAAGGCTTTGGTGGCTGAGCGCAGACATACGACCGCAAAGGGTTAAATCAGACCCAGCATAAAATCCTAGACCGAACTCCTCAGCCTCGTCACTTTCACACCTTTTCCTTCGTTCTCGCCTTTTTCCTCCATGCACAGTTACCTCAAACTCCTTCCACCATCACTCTTTCCCTTCATCAAAAAGAGCAAGCTCCTTTCACGTTTGTAAATTTTGTAAATTGGTAAGGCGAAAAAATGACACGAGGTTACTGTTATTTACTTAAAAAAAGTCCATTTCATATGGTAGTGTCGTAGTTTTAAGGACCTTAACACGTTCCCTGCCGGACCGTTTTTTGAAGATTTCCCGTTCAGGCCGCGTGGGGCGTATGCGCCCCACGCTTTACATTTGTATTATTTTGTTTCTGGCGTATGCCTTACAATAATTAAAATAGGGCAAAAATCATAATTATCAAGGAAAGGTTGTATAGTTTAACATGCATAACACAACAAACCAATAAATTTATTTTTCTATGAATTAGTTTAACAAATACCTGGCTGAACATTACTATGCCAAGCAAGTTGCATCCTCGCGTATAATTTTTTTTATCATGCGTATATCAGTTTAAAATATAACATTTTAGTTAAATTCAAGTTTGTATGCAATTACAAAGGGATGTTACGATGAACTTTGTTAAAACATGGCAAACATAAGTGTGGTTTATCCACACGACTATCGCAGAATGTTGCAACTTTTACAGTACAGTTTCTTGCCGATTGGGAACCCAAATTTTTAACATTTCTTTCGTAACAAATTTTACAGCGCCTTCTTATCGAATTAAAGTGGCCTTACGGAGAAAAAAAATTGCCCAACACGCCGCGTGGGGCGTATACGCCCCACGATTAAACGAGGGCATAAGCAGTAGTATTAAGATGCCCATAATTGACTGCATAATGAATTTTTAAAAAATTCTTCATTTTACAATGATAATACCGAATGGCTTGAACGGAAAGTTCAGCGTGGGGCGCATACGCCCCACGCGGCAGGGAACGTGTTAAGGAAGAAGACCAGACCCAACGGACGGACGATGGATCGATGCGTGGGCAAGGTTACAGGAGTGCGAAGGAGGGAGAAAAAGGGACTCGCGACGGTTTTCCGTTATGGAAAGAAGAGTGTGGAAAAGAACGTCGAGCAGGTTGGATTTTTGAGACAGAGTTGAACAGAGCGTAGATTAGAGTTGAACAAATTGTTGAACAGAGCGTAGATTACAGTTGAACAAATTGTTGAACAGAGCGTAGATTACAGTTGAACAAATTGTTGAACAGTGCGTAGATTAGAGTTGAACAAATTGTTGAACAGAGCGTAGATTAGAGTTGAACAAATTGTTGACCAGAGCGTAGATTACAGTCGAACAAATTGTTGAACAGAGCGTAGATTAGAGTTGAACAAATTGTTGACCAGAGCGTAGATTAGAGTTGAACAAATTGTTGAACAGAGCGTAGATTAGAGTTGAACAAATTGTTGAACAGAGCGTAGATTAGAGTTGAACAAATTGTTGAACAGAGCGTAGATTAGAGTTGAACAGAGTGTTGAACAGAACGTCGAACGAGGGTGTTGCTGTGTAGTTGGAGAATTGGTGTGAGGCCGATTATATATTTATGCGTGTCATAGTCGCTCACCTAAACCTTATTCTTAATAATTAAAAGCTTTTAGAAACTGTATATTTAAATAAAAACTCTATATATGCACCGAATAGTTGGCAACGAATTTAGAGCGCGACGAAAGTATAGTTTGCTGGTCTAAAATTCTTAACCATTTCGCGCCGAAATGTCACAGCAACCAATGCCATGAGAGTAAAAAAGAAAGTTTCACTTTCATCGAAGCGTTTTCATTTTCGCTGCAACTTGTTAACATTCCCCGGACAAGTTTGGACGAAGAAACGCGGTTGTGCGTCGACGACGTTCGCGCGTCGCGTTGTTCGCGAGTGAGAATTGAAGCACGTTTCGGCTGCAACGCTACGTGACGAACACTACGCCGCCTCCGCTCGAATACACGACGAAATAGGAGAAGCGAAGGTACAAATCAACCGAAACGTATTCATATTTCACGTGTCTTGGCTCCTTCGTTCCATTCGAACCAACTTTTCCTCCCCGGCCTCGCTCTTTCGTCGACCGTGAATCTAATAAACCGGCTTGTAAAATTCCTTATATCGCGACACGTGTGCGAGCAACTCGCACGTTTCGCGGGAATTTTTTTTTTTTCTTTTCCTTCTTTTACGCGTCAACGCGAAACGATTCCCGTCTTTGTACCCGGTGGTAACGCGTTGCTCTGCTTCGTGGATTTGGGGAACGTATGATTCTTGGGGTTCTGAGGGATCAGGAAGACGCCGTGCTCAGTTTGGATAGCGTGCAAAAATAATATATAATATGAAGGTTATTCGTTCGATTTCTATTTTTATTTCGGACGCTGAAATTTTTGTTTAGGCGTCGTTGGTTTGTGAGAATCGGCGGTTACAATTTCTACAAATAATACCTAATATGAAGATTATGCGTTCGATCTCTATTTTTATTTCGGACGCTGAAATTTTCGTTTAGGCGTCGTTTGTTTATGAGAATCGACGGTATCAATTTCCAAAAATAATACCTAGAATGAAGAAATACAAAATAATACCTAATACGAAGTTATACATTTGATTTTTCTTTTTATTTCGGACGCTGAAATTTTCGTTTAGGCGTCGTTGGTTTCTGATAATCGACGGTATAAATTTCCAAAAATAATATCTAATATGAAGATTGTGCATTCGATTTGTATTTTTATTTCGGACGCTGCAATTTTCGTTTGGGCGTCGTTGGTTTGTGAGAATCTACAGAACCAATTTCCAAAAATAATACCTAAAATGAAGAAATAGAAAATAATACCTAATATGAAAATTATGCGTTCGATTTCTATTTTTATTTCGGACGCTGAAATTTTCGTTTAGGCGTCGTTAGTTTCTGATAATCGACGGTATAAATTTCCAAAAATAATACCTAATATGAAGATTATGCGTTCGATTTCTATTTTTATTTCGGACGCTGAAGTTTTATTTAGGCGTCGTTGATTTG